>CM016562.1:28341623-28480236 GCA_003412495.2 Echium plantagineum | reverse complement strand
GAAGAATGCAAAAGAAACTAAGTGTTTGATGAAAGCCTGAGAGAACTAACCAACTGAAATTACTTTGTATTAAGAGTTTGATAAAAATGGAATACAATAATGAAGAATGAAGTAATGAACATACACAGACTATCTATATATATTAAACAATGAATCACGGCTATATTATTAGTTAGGCTAACTAATTAACTAACTACCAAAGCTCCTCAAATCTTGGAAAGGCTCCACACTTCTTGGATAAGATTGAATAAGCTGGAGCCACTTGGATAAGATGATAAGCTATACAACTAAGGATATAAGTCATATAACTTATCAAGAACATGAACAAAATCATAATTATCATTACGATGGTTTTCGTTTAATCATTACAAACAATATATGTACGTATAACATTATTGGATTACTTATTCAATGAGTTGAAATTTTTTAAAATCTTCTATAATTATTCGACATTTAATATCAATAATCAAAATTCTTCACGATTTATAATTATTCAATACAAAAATTATTTTCTTTTTTTGTTTTCTGGTGCTTTACCATATTACCATAACTGAAAAAACGGAATAACAAAAATATTTAAGAAGGGAATTAAAGTTTAGATAGAGTCACCTACAATTATTACTATGTTTAATACATTGAATAAAATTAGAATATTATTTTTAGACATTTGAATATAGATATCGTACCTTCTAAATTAACAATAAATAGAGATAAATACTATAATTATATCAATTATAAATAAATAATTATCAATATAATTGAATTTAAATTAGCCATTAAAACAATAACATCATTGGACTAATATTAATGCTTAAGATTTTTAAAAACCCTATAAATAGCTTTCTCATTGCCCATTGCATATCAATCAATTCATTTTATCTTTGCTAACCATTTCAAAGTAAAACATACTTTTCTAGTTTGTAGTGTGATTCTAATACCATGAGCCAAGAAAAGGGAAAGGTAGAAAAAAATTGCCATGAAGAAAATTGAAGATGAAAGTCACCTACAAGTGACATTCTCCAAGCGACGTTCTGGTCTTTTCAAAAAGGCTAGTGAAATTTGCACCCTTGATGCTGAGCTTGCTTGCGATTGTTTTCTCTCCAGGAAATAAGGTATATTCTTTTGGTCATCCTTCCGTACTTGCTACCATCAACAAATATCTTACCAGAGTCCCGATAATACGTCTGGAGTTAACCAAAACAAAAATATGGATGAACTCACAAGGAGGTCACCTATTTGGATGACTGTTAGCTATAGAGAAGGCGAGGAGAAAAGAACTCACTGATACACGGAATGCTAATGAAAGCCGTTATTGGTGGGATGGTCCTGATGGGAAGGATAAACTTACCTTGGATCAACTTGAAGTTCTCAAGGCTATGATGCAAGAGCTTCTCAATGATGTCCAAATCGAAAAGCAAAAAATAAATTATGAAGCTAACAACAATGCAGGAATGCTCAATTTTAACTGCAAGCAACAATCACCTGTTGAGTATACATTTAATAGTCTCGAAGCAGTAAGCTAACTCATAATCAACAGCTTCAAAACCTCTAACAATGGAATTATAAACTGCATCAACAAGCACCTGCGTCTTCAAACAATATCTGCCCACTTCTTCCCTACTTGTCCTCCATCCGTCTTTATGTTCGCGACCAAGTTAGCAAACTCTTGGACCATAAGAGCTTCCTGAGGAAGATCTGTCCGAACCACTTCCTCACTGGGGCGCGGTTCACATGCAGTCGAAAGATTAATGAACTTGGAGTTGGAAGCTTGAAAGTAGTGTGCATCATTCTCTTGAAATGGAACAACAAAGTCATGTAGACGAATGCTTCCATTACTTCCCACGCAGTAATATCCATGGTAATATCTGTTAAGTATGAACAATAGAAGTTCGCTACTCTGCCATCTTCCCAATAGAAAGACGAGCCACATGATAGAATCACCCCGGATTTGTTCATTGAAGGATTACGATTAGCAACAACAGTTTGGGGAGTTCGTAATTGTTGGCCCAAAGAATTGCTCGAATGCAATACCATCCGAGATCACCTACAGCTCCCTGTGCAGTGAGATCTGGCTTCATCCTAATGTCGTTTTCTAGGAACTCCGGACTAGCTTTATATGAAAAGGAACTAAAAACCTGAAGTTATTCGAGTTAGTGTCTTAGTTAAACTATTAGAACTACTAAACCACATTTATCGAACTTTAATGTCAATCTATCACAGATTCACCGTATTCTACTACTAACCAAATCGCATACTGTAGGTTAAAAATTCGTCTATTCATTAATCAAACTACTTCAAATTCCCCAGTATAATTATTGAAAACATGACCATATAAAGATTACCCTTGACATAAATGACATTGATGACCATATAATTATCGAAAAGATGTGGAGGAAACGGATATATATATATATATACATCAGTGCAACTTAGATCGCATAGTTAATTAAAGTGCCGATATAACAAATAAAGAAACTTACATACTGGAGACGGCCAAACGTTTCCCCATCAAGAAGTTCTTTGATCTTCGAAGTTCGAGGATGATGCATAAACATAGTTGCATCCATAAATGCACTCCGTTAGACTCACAGGCCTCAAGAATTTGTTCAAGCTCAGAGATATTCGACGCTCCAGGCTTCTCTAGCAAAACATGTTTCTTTTTTGCAGCTGCCAACACTGCCCCATTTTAAGTGCAGGCTAGCTGGGAGTGGCAAATAGACAGCGTCTACTTCTGGATCGTCGAGAACAGCTTCATAGCTTCCAAATAATTTAACAGAGGAAGGCAAGAAATTGTCAGATGAAAATCGTGAGGCAGTCTCGATGGAACGGCTTCCTATTGCATAAAGGGTAGTGTTAGGTGCAAGTTGTAGAGCTCTGCACACTTTACGAGCCACCTTAGCACAGCCTAATATGCCGAATCGAATACGGGTTTCTACCATTTCCGAACTAAGCTTCCTACAAAGATGATCTGAATGGATGTCAACTTAGTTTATTATGTCAGTGCACCAACTCTTGAGCATCATTTTTAAATTGCTTAGTTTCCTTTATTTTAGATGTGATGCCAAAACATACAATATTTTAATCACAGTGATGGAATCAAAATATTCACTGAGTTTGGCTCCTTCCATACGCCTCGAAGGGGGCTGAGCCCTTCAGTTATCAGACTCGGCGAAGGGGCCGGACCTAACGGTACTCTGTAGCAGACAGGTGTCCTAGGACATTACGGACTTACCCATTTATTTTCTCTCTAGCAAGTACAAATAGCCTATCTGATTCACTGTACAGGTAATGAAGACATACTCTTCGACCTCTTAATGAGTTATGCATCGCAGTGTCTATCTATGATCGGCCTCTGACCATACTTTCAGATGAGGAGATCCACAATTGGAAAGGGCTTTGCTGGCTCCAAGTCCTAAGGCGTGTTCGCAAGACCATCAAATCTCCACGCTTTTCTGCTATGCCCGTTCAGGAAGCTCAAAAAAGTGAGAATACATCAAGATGTACAAGATTCAGTTTAGCATGAAATTAAATTAGTCCATACAAAGTATTATATTCTGGAGCAAGTGGGAATATCACTATGTGTCTGGTCTCTTTTCTTTTCTTATTACTTTTTGGCTTATTTTCGTCTTGTCCCCTCAACTATCATGAAAATTTAAAGTGTTCTCTAATACTTTGTTAAGTCTTGAATTTCCCTATACTATAAGTGTGAGAAAAATCATCTTGCGTGAACGATAGACAACATACATTTTGAAGGCGCATGGTACTAGACTCGAGAGGCAAAAGCATCACATTCCATCCAAGATATCTTTGTAATTGATCACACATTTAAAATCACTTTCTGAATATTCATTTCATCGAAATAGTCACAGATGTGAAGATATACACGCCAGTGCTATGAGAAAGGTAGCATAAAGGATGCACCCAATTACATTTTATTCGAGTATAGTAACTGCATGCACTGACCAGGTATAATCAACTTGCTACCTCGACTGGCTGGAAGCCTCT
The DNA here is from genome assembly GCA_003412495.2 of Echium plantagineum. Lineage (NCBI taxonomy): Eukaryota > Viridiplantae > Streptophyta > Magnoliopsida > Boraginales > Boraginaceae > Echium > Echium plantagineum. The sequence continues at coordinate 28,476,231 of CM016562.1, read as the reverse complement.
CTCGATTGATGCTTTCACTGCATCTATAATCAGTTGTGTCTTCCTGCTCAGAGTTGGCCACTTCATTTCAGGTTTTGCATTTTCATTTTTGATACATTTAACAAGCCTTGAGAATTCGTTCACCATTCGAACCTCCTGCGGGAGATCAGTCACGACGATGTGCTTACTTGGCAGTGGAACCCATCCAGTCACCAGTTCATCGAAGCCTGACTCTGTAGATGCAGTGTATGCAGCCTCTTTCTCTTCAAAAGGAATAATGAAGTCATGTAGTGTCAGCGTCCCCTTTGTACCAACAGCTGTGAAATCCATTGTCAGATTTGCCAAGACGAGCAATGAAAGGTTGCCACTTTCCCATCTTCCCAGTGCAAGGAAGCACTACAAGCAAGTATCACCCCGGCTTTGTTCAAAATAGGGCCACGTAGAGCCAAAACTGATTTAGGCAGTTCATAATTTGCTGCAAACAAGATGGCTCTGATGCAATACCACCCAGCATCACCAAGTGAACCTAAAGCATCTAGATCTGGCTTTACACGGATATCATTCTCCAAGAAGTCAGGTTCAGCAGCAAACGTGAAACTGGTTTGCACCTGTAAATTGCACAACAACATGAATGTACTATGCTAAGAAATCCCTCCACCATTCAAACAGTATTTCTTGATGATGTGCTGTTTTGGTCTAGGGAGGAAAAAAAACACTTCCGCTTTGATCAATTATCAGATTTGGCCATAAATGTTATGGAAATGCATGCTTCTTGTCTCTTCAGAGACAATAATGTATAACGACAACTTTTTTTCTTCCATAGTCGCATTTGACTAACATAAGTAAGAATATTCACTGAATTAATTAAATTAAGTCCAGCACTTTCTTTCTCATAACAAAATTAGAAAGGTGAAGCAATGAAATGATCACTATGTTTTGTCCACGTCATGATAGTTCTGGCATCGTGCTAGTTTTGGCCTGGAGGATTTCGACCCCCTTTCACTGCCTCATTTCATGCCTTTTATGCTTTGAAATTTGTACACCATGCATTAGGTGGTTCACATTTTAACTACTCATAATGTTGTTAATAGCTGAAAGGAGCTAGACGATCCTTTAATGACTTTGACATACCCATACTATGCATGATTAAAATAAAGCTCAACAGAGATGTCATCATGTCACGTGCAGCTCCACCAAAGGATGAGGACCCAAACCAATCATATACTAAACAAAACCCAATTATACCACAAATCTCCAGAAACAAGCAAAAACTTCAAAATAATCGCATTACAATCACACCCCATTGACTCTTACCAACCGTACAGGCATCATATGCAAATCAAGTATAAGTTGTTCAACAACAATCATCACTGCACTTATGAACTAAACAGTTTAGGTTGGAAGTTATATTTTTAGTTGCTTATTGTTGTTAAGTGGAGTTCTTTAATGAGTGGGCTTTACAGTTATAGTATTTTTGCTTAGTAGCTTCATCATTAGTACTTGATTACTTAAAATGGGAGTTAACTAAAACCTGAATCAATAACCAGCTTATTGAGAAAGATATTCCCGATTAAACTCTTAACTAGTGAACAACATCCTTAATTTCTCTTAGCTTTTTATCTTCCTCAAGTATATCCTCTATATTCTTCTCATCAACTGTTCTCCTCTTTCTCCTATTTATTATGCTCCTATTATCTCTATAATCGCAGTAATCCATCAAGGATGAAATCATGAAATCAAGCTGTTTAAACCATCCACCTTACCTCATGCCTTGAATTAGCCAGAAACTATGAAAAACAGTTTGGCACCCTAAGTCCCTAACATCTAAACTCAAACCCGCACATATTATACTTGGAATCAGTTAGACTTTCCACCAACCAAGCCACCAACTTCCAGCCATGGCCAACAAACAACAAAATGGTTTCGAAAAACAAGAAGTGGAATTTCTGAAACGACAATCAGTCATTCTCAGAATCCTCCAACTTCTTGACAATCAACAAGTTTTTAAAATTGTCACTGTTTTAATCCATTACCATTTCTATACAATTACAGTTATAGAGGAGGTGTTACATAGTATGTTTGATTATTATGAAGCCATCGAAATCCTTCACATTACCCATGTTGGTAATTCTATAAAAGCAATTATCCAATATCAGTCTCAATGGATCCTAAAGCTTTGGTGGTCAAGTATTCAGACCCTCTAGTGTTTACTGGAGCAATCAGAGTTAAAACAGGTAATGGTATCCTCAGAATCACCGTCTTCTTCCAACAACACATGAACCAGTTCACTGAGCGATTCCTTGTTCTACATGGCACTACAAATAAAGTGACTGATCTGCAGACCCTCTAATGCTAATTCATTTCATTTATTCCATATTCTATTCTCTAAATATAGTTGTCGAGAATAGAATATGGAAGAAATGAAATGAATTAGCTTCTGTCTCTAAGTTTTATCTCCTCTCTAGTCTCCCTCTAGCTTCTCTCTAATTTCTCTCTAGCTTTCGACTTTCCTCAACTCTATCTTCTGTATTCTTTCTCAACTAATCTCCCTTTTCTCCTAGCTATTACGCTATAATCGTAGTAATCCAATTATCGAGGTTATTACAAATTATAACCGATTGGTTTAAGAATGGTTATAGTATACGCATGGACTCTTAACATGCTATAAGAGCGGATTACACTTCACCCGAAAAAAGGACAATGTACACATTAGTAGTAGCAATGTAGGATAGAATGACATACAGATTTGAGGTCTCCAAAAAGATTGGAACTCGCTAAAAACTCGTGAATCTTCCCAGTTCTAGGATGATGCATCCACATGGTGGAATCCATAAATTGGACCCCATTAGCTTGAACGGCTTCAAGAATAACATCAAACTCTCCAACATTAAGCGCAACTGGCTTTTCCAGCAGCAAATGCTTCTTCTTCTGGGCAGCCAAAACTGCCCATTTGATGTGCAAAGAAGTTGGCAACGGGACGTAGACGGCATCGACATCGGGGTCATCGAGGACGCCGTCGTAGGTGCCGTAGAGCTTGGTGGAGGCTGGGAAGTTGTTGTCTTTAGCATATTGTTGGGCTTTTTCGAGGGAGCGGCTTCCGAGCGCGTGAAGGGTGGCGTTTGGAGCTCGAGTTATGGCGCGGGATACTTTTCGGGCTATCTCGGCGCAGCCCAGGATGCCGAATCGGATTTCAGGGCCCGACATGTTTAGTTTGTAGAATGGGGTGGTTGGACTGGAGGGTTGTGGTGTGGTGTGGTGTTACTATGGTGAAAGAAGATAACGTTGCCTTGTCTATTTCATGGGCGGTGGCATTAATGCAATGATTTTGTTTCTAGTATAAAGTTCAAACGCTTTTAGCTTAGTGGTACTGGTACTCGATCGGACCTCTTTCCGAGAGATCTCGAGATTTCTAGGCGTTTCGTCAATTTTCAGCACCCATTCTATGGAATCTTCGAACGTTTTAAGTCAACTTCAAAAATCGGGTTTCATATCGCATGACTATTTAGACTCTATCATTTTAGATAATTGAATTCATTTTAAAATATACTTTTTATAATTTATGATTCTATAAGTAACTCAAATGCAAAGTTTTATCGTTATTAACATATTAGGTAATTTTATTTTTACACACTTAATACTTCCACATCAATATTATATTTGATCAAAACATGGAGATATAGTTTTCACTTTCAAAAATAGGGTTGAAGGGGGGTAATGGGATTTTCTTATATTTGAGAAACAATCTCAAGTTATACACGGTATGTAGCGTTGTTATCGGTCCGGTTCTGACCGGTTTTCGGCTAAACCGGGATAGAATAAAAACTTCTTAGCAAGGAGGCATATTTGGTGGTGGAGGTAACATTTTCTCTCGAGGGCCTTGTCCATCTTTCACTATGAATGCCATCATCATTCCCCATGTCACATGTCTCTCTAAATGACAATGCATTAACCATACACCTGAAATACATCAAACAAAACACCATTCAGTTTTCGTAAATTCGAAAATACAGTATCTCCGTTATCACAAGGGTGAAGCTGCATACTATCTGAGACCTGTAACGACACTTATGCAGATGCCTTTTTAAGACATTGAGACAATAATTTACGTCGAGAAGACGAGAATAAACTTTACAAATGGCAAAAAACTACTTACCAGGATTAGAAGCCTTAAATCTGATAGCAACCCATCCATTTTTGGGTACTACAATTGTATTCTGATGAGGAGGATCAACAAGATTATACTTCAAAGTGTCCTTTTCCTTGTCAAAATTCCCATAACCCCATCCAACAACATAGAAATTGTATCCATGTAAATGCATTGGATGATCGATTCCCTCGAGTATGTTGGTGTTCTGGAACACAATCTCAACTGTGGAGTTATATTCAAGGACTTTAACTGCAGCTCTCTGTTGAGGCTTAGCCAAATCCAACGAAACCAAATCCGCCGTGTAGTTAAAAGCGAGGGGCGGAATATCAGGGAAATCATCATTGAACACGCCATTTATGCGATTATAGTAGGCCTGGAGGATGTCGATTTTGGGATGGACAAAACTGATGTTATTAACACTGGCTGCTGGTTGGGTTTTTCCAGGACCTCTGCATATAGAACTACCTGAACAGGGTACTAAGTTGAATGCCAGAGTATACATTAGCCTTGTGTTTATTTCCTTTGGGACATTAATCGGATAATATGAATTCGCTAAACTCCTTAAACGCCCGGTGAATGATGCTTGTGCATTTACATCCCTAAAGCCTGGAAGGTGGGGTAGGGGCGGGTTTGGCGTTGGTGTATAGAGTCCAACGTACTCTACATAACCGGTGGTAGTGGTGTTGTCAAATTCAGCAATGGACGAGCTGCTTAAGGGCTTGCCCGCGATGTAGTACCGGTCTGGTTCCTGATCTGCTTCTAATAAGACGTCCATGGTTTGTCCAGGTGCTATTGCAATGTAGTCGGATTTCAGTGGCTTGGTGGGCGAACCATCGGTTCCAATGACGGTTAGTTGATGGTTGGCAATGGAAAAGAACATGATGTTGTTCATCACTGCATTTACCATTCGGAGTAGATATGTGTTTCCCGGTATCACCTTCAACTTGAATGCAGCTGAAGTATGTAAGAAAATGCTCTTTAGTATGTAAGAAAATGCTCTGTAGTATGTAAGAAGTGAGTTACATTATATTGCAAATTAATGGGAAAAAGAATATAATTGAAAAAATAAAAAGCATGTGTGTCAACAAAAAACTACCTTGTTTTGAACATTCATATAGGTCACCAGGCTGACCATTGATAAGGTAGGCATCAGAAACCGGTGGATTTCCGCCTCTAACGAGTTCGTTCATAACCTCTCTGACATCAGCTTTCCACCACTCTCCTAGAACAAGGGGTACTTCAACAGGAGGAATAGGAAAAGGAGGCTCCAATCCTAGAGGCGGGTATACAATAAGTAGACCGTGGACAGTTGCTCGTGACCAATCGCTATGAGCATGCCACCACAACGTTCCTACTTCATCAGAAAGAACAATGCTTTGGCTAAACCTTCCTCCTGGTCTGATAGGGCACTGGGTTATGTACTCAGGACCATCGGACCATGGATATCGAGGTTGTTTCACCCCATGCCTAGACAAAAACAGATTATTCTTTTAGATTACTTCATCTGTGTTTACTTAAACATGTTACCTCGACTGATCAGAAGCCGTAAGGCAGTGTAATTTAACGTACACGGTACACGTACTACTGCACTACGTCGATTATCAATCTTACCAGTGAATGGTGATGTTTTCCTTCGATTGGTTTATGATATCAATGAGCATTGTATCACCTCTATGAGCAAAAATTGTTGGTCCTGGAAATAGTCCATTTACTGTCAATATGTTCTTGGTGGCACAGAGCTTCGAACACCGAGTTTCTCTTATCTATAACATAATGAGAAAAAGTATTACATCTTCATAAATCATAATTTCTTTCAAAATCAAAATCTAATAATAGTAAATAATAACACTAACGTAGCAACAATAACAACATTGGCATTCATGCAAGCCACATTATAAAATGATTAAGTTCCAACTTATGGAAGAAATGTGCGTTATGCGTAGTATATATATACATTTTCGTACCAAAATTAAAAAATTTCAACGCCATTTTGAACATGCCGGATAGATAATAACGACTTACCACTAGTTTGGGACGAAGAATATTAGCATCGGTGAGGAAACTCAGGATTACAAAAAGAAATGAGATGAATTGCCACATGAAGAAGCTCATTTTTATTCAATGATATGTGTTTGTGTAAATTACTTGTGGATTTTGCATGAAGGATCGATCATCTTATTTATAGATAAGACTTAAGAAACTCTAATGTGACCCACATGGTGACTATAAACAGTTTTAAAAAATATACTTCGTATAAGTGAAGAACATGAGAATGCCAACCTTGCAAATTGTCCTTTGTTGACTTTATTTAATCGAACACGAAGATATCGAATTTGTCATATCCTTATTTATCCCCTTTTTTAATATAATTAAAGAGACACTTTTATTAAGATTAAAAAAAAAGAGTAAATATGATGACATAGAAGATATCTTGTGGACATATAACATACACATTGAGGAGCTTAGAAGTGATGAAAAAAGGACGTAGTGCCCCTTCAACTTAGAAAATTTTATATTATCTTATAGTAGTACTCCATAATTATAAGTTATTTGTACAAATATCTCAAATAGGTTTTATATTTTTTATGCCCTCAATATTGATTCAAAATATGCCAATAACAGAGTTAATCGAATAGCCTAGTGACAAAGACTCTTGCTAGTGACCAGAAGGTCCTGAGTTCGATACTCACCTCACCGTTAATTTACACAAAATATGCCAATAACATATCAAACCTAGAGCCAAACTTATGTGTATTAATTAGTTTGGTGTTAACTTTATACTAAGTCGGAATGATTCGATCAACCTATTATCAATTTAGTAAATCTTATTACTACTATTTTTAGTAAATTTAGTTATAATAATTTCTAATCAACACACAAATATAACTCAAGAACATATATTTTAATATTGATAACTAGTAAAATGTTAGAGTGTTAAGTACATGTAACGTGGAAACAACTCTTCTAATAAACAAACCTTATGTTAATGTGGTTAAAAGGCAAACTCTAGTCCCTGGTCGTGGCCTGTGAACGAGCTGAATCGAGCCTAATATCTGAAGGTTCGATTCGGCTCGGTCGTTTTGGAATTCAAGGCTCAGCTCGATTCGGCCGAATACCAAAAATGAAGATTCGGCTCTACGTTCGATTATTTGAACCGAACCACGAGCCGAGCTTTTTCGAGCCGAATATCCTGAGCCGACGACCTTTCGGGTACCAAATTAAACCCAAAATGCAAACTTGAGTACCTAATTGAACCAAAAAATTAAGTTAATACATAACTGATTGGAGATGCATCAACATCAAATCTTCAATTGAAAACAAGCAAAAGGATGAGGAGATGAGTGGGTTCGGGTTTGAGGTTCTTGTTTTCACCGTTTCACGGTATGGGATTACACCATAACTAATGAAGATATGATAGTCATGCCTCCAAGAATTTAGAGTATTAATATATAAGAGAAGGGCGAGCCGAGCTATTCTACGTTTGATTTTTTTCGAATCAAGCCATGAGCCGAGCTTCCCTAATCGAATACGATCAAACTTTTCGAGCTTTCCAATTCATTTATTGGCCTAAATTCATGTCGTAACCACTACAATAAGAGTTTCATCACTTTTCAATCAAAGCATTTAGTTCCATTTTCGAAGCGATTAAGGAAAGAGTCAACTTAGTTATTATATACTCCCTCCGTCCCTAAAAGATTGTCACATTTTGACTTTTGGTGGTCAACAAAACACGATTTAAAACATAAATATCTATTATTCTACATGCGAAAAAATTATAAAAAGTTAATATTTCAAAAATATATATTGAGACGAATCTAACAAGGTCCCACAAGACTATATTATTTCTTATCGTTTAATGGAAATTCATGATCAAATTTTGTAATATTTGACTAACAAAAGTCAAAATGTGACAATCTTTTAGGGATGGAGGGAGTATATTTAAAGAGATACTCAAATCACCAATAAATCTTCCATCACGACAGGCAATTATATGTGATTGTGTTTCTTATTAAAAATCAAAACGTGGTATTTTCGGCTTCTTCGTTCTCACTTTTCATGCATTAATAAAATAACGATAGTGTTCGATTGTGGCAATATGTGTAGTAGTGGATTGGCAATTACCAATTTGTTTCTAGATACGAATGTCTACACTTAACGATTGGTCAACTAGCCTTATGTTTCTCTCTAGGGAAATTAATAAATGTCTCACAATTTGATTACGGCTTGTTGAAATGTATATGTACATTTCATATTGGAAGTTGTTGAAATACTTGAATAGTCTAGTGGAAAAAATTCTCGTTAGTGACAAAAAAGTTCTGAGTTCAAATCTTACCTCATCACTAATTACAAAAAGAAAAAATATGGAGAAAAATTTTAAATGTTACATTCTCCCTATAATATAACTTGAGAAGCTGTAGCTAAGATTTTTTATACAAGTATTATTATTTTATTTATTTGTTGTTTCGATTGTTTATATTGATTTTCGACCCGTTCCAATAATTTATATATTGGCAATTAGTGTATATCACAAACCACTTCCTTCGAAAATTAGTGCTCAAACCTAAGCCGCCTCCACTATATTGAGAACACTAATGGAGCACAATTACATATATGTTGGCTATTAGTGTAAGTGAAGAATTAGTCATCACATACCACTGATAATTAGGATATATAATTTATAATTATTATAAGATTTGTTATTCTTTAGTTATCTTCTTTAGTATGATTAATTGTAATACTTATTATCTTTCAGTTTTTATTTTTAATCATTATTTGTGAGGAAAAGGTATTTTGAAAATAGTTTAAATATGTATGTAGGAGACTTTAGGCAAATTTTTTTTTTATTGATAATTAGCGATGTATTATAGAATAGATGGAGAAATCAATAAATAAATACAAAAAAAAACGTTTCATGAGCCAGACTCAACAGTCTAAAGAGCTGGTCCATCTGCTCGGTTAGGCTCAACAGTTATACAAGCCCAACAAGATGAACCCTATTGTTTAGAAGCCTACACCCTAAAACACCTTATTTAACCTTCGACTTCATTGAAGAGCCACATAACTCTTCCTCTTCATAATGGAGAAATCGAAAACTAAAAGGCCCTCTCCTGTTCGTATATCCTAATCGATCCTCAGAAACGATCCCTTCCGGAGAATTCGGTGATGTTCAGTTCCCTCACATGGCCTGAAGACTGAGAAGATGTAGTCGTGGAATGGACCTGAGAATGTCATAATCCCGTCGTTGGTCTTTGTTGGAGGAGAAGACTTGGGGTCGACCTTTCAGCTTCCATATAGTACTCCCCAAACCAAGCAATTTCTTGGGGGGTCTGCATGTGCCTTCCCAAAGTAGCTTGTTCCTCGGGTTTCAGAGGTCCCATAAATAGGTAACCCAAAGCTTGAATTTATCTCGGAATATTTCTTGTTTTGTTGCTTCAAACACTTCTCTGATGTTCTGTGCTGCGGACTCTATTTGTGGTATATGAGTCATGTTTTTGAGCTCCTGAATAAATGGGCATGTGACTAAAAGGTGATACATGGTTTCTTCCTCCGATTTGCACAACATGCATTTAGGGCAAACAAATAGCTTTCTTTTTATCATGTTATCCTTTGTTGCCAATCTATTGTGCAAGATCTTGAACATGCAATGTTTAATTTTACCAGGAAGTTTAAATTGGAATACCCTCAACATTTTCTTACAAAACAATAGCATCCCTCTCCCTGGAATTGACTAATATACCTTTAATGAATTTCTCTTCGTCTTCTTTGAACCTTACCTCACCACCACCACCACCATCCCCCCCAACCCCATCCCTGCCCCTACTGGAAACATCTCGAAAATTAACCCCACCCCCGCCTCCAACCCCCTCCCCCTACCCGACAATCACCCCCACCCCTACTGGAAACCGTTTGAAAATCACCCCCATCCCCGCCTTTCTCCCTCCCCCATTTGAAGTCACCAAACACGAACCCCCGTCCCCCATACAAAATCGTGACCAAACCCACGAATTCACCCACCCCACTTTAAAAAAATCCAATCTTTTAAACTTTTTACACAAAAAATCTAATCTTTTGAACTTTTTTAACAAGAATAATCAATCTTTTGAAAAAACCTAATCTTTTGAACATTTTTACAATGTTTGAGATACGTGGTTGGTGTTTATCTAATTCTTGTGGTTAATTTATGTGTAGTTGGTGTGGGGTTGGTTTATAGAGTAGGGTGGTGACAGGGGTGATCATGTAGATTCCAACAAGCGCAGGGGCGGGGATGATTTTCGAGTTGTTCCCAACAGGGGGAGGGGTGGGGGTAGGGTGATTTTCAAGGAGGGGGAGGCGGGAGGGGGTGGTGGTAGTGGGGGTAAGGTTTAATGAAGATGGAGAATGAAGAAGGAGTGAATTTCATTAAGGCTATATTAGTCACTTCCAGGAGGAGGGGTGCTCTAGTTTTCCAAAAAAAATATGGGAGGATGGTCCAAGTTAAAAAAAACCCTTCAAGAGGTGCAAGTTTGCCTAAATTCTCGTGTATGTAGAGCATTGGATTTTGTTTTATGGTACTTGAAAGCAAGAAATAGTATCATCGAAAAACTTAGAGTTTTTATCGAGCCGACTCGAATTGGTCGCCACTTAAAACTCCACTGCAAAAGAATTTGGGTCCCTTCTTAGACCCCACAATTGGCTCCAAATGAAAAAAAATTGGTGGGTACCACGCCCGGGATTGAACCGAATCTAGATGTCCGAATAAACTATAAACGACTCCAACCGGCTCAATCGGATTTATATAATACTACTATAATTAACTAATGACTCCAAAAAATTTTGTAGCTATAGTACAAGTGTTGATCATATAAGACAACTTTAAGTTTAGGCTATGATAATCACAAGTTAAATGCTCTAGTATTTTTATCTAAAAGTTCTTTTGCACACTTTGATGTTTTCCTTTCATGTCTGACCTCTTATCATAATCTTGATTTTTACATTGTCTAAGTCAAGGCCTAATGAGGCTATTAACGTACTAGTGCTATCTCAAATCCAAAAAAGTGTCTTTCTAAACATTTTAAGAATATTCAAAAAAAATATTTTTTACATAAATTAAATCAATGTACAATACACTATTTTCCCTTAATACCCCTATTTGCCTAGTGGAATATTAATGCATTCACGATTGTCATCTATATCTTTATAAAGTAATCATTAATATTCCACTTATTGGAATATTGCTCCAATTAATATTCCACTTGTAACTTAACTATATGAGGCAATCATTACACTCTTTATGGATTGGAGATAATATTAGTTTAGTAGACCGATTATGGATTGATAAGTAGGTTATTATATACTACCTCCGTTTGTTTAGTTGTCATTTTAAACTTTGACACAACAATTAAGGATATCATATATTTTAGGTAGTACTTATATACACTTATCTATTATAACAATAAAAAATACTATCTCAAGTTCCAAGACAAAATATAATGCATGCTCATTTAATGACAAGGTCATAATAGGAAAATTAAACCAAAAAGTGCCTTGATAATGTAAAACGACAAGTAAATAAAAATAAATTTTTTTGTTAGAACGATAAGTTAAAAAACGAAAAAAGTTATATTTATGATAAATATTTAGCAAATTGGGGTCCTTGAAATTAAGGATTTCATAAAACAGTATCTTAAAGACTATGACCACTAGTAATGAACTAATATAGTAATATGATAGAGTAAGAAACAAGAACCATAATAATGAAAATTTTCACATGAATATATTTTATTAATTGTTGATGGCTCAATAGGTTAGTGATATCCGACCCAATCTTTTACATAAGAGGTCATGAGTTCAAACCTTGTTGGTGATAAATTTGTCTCATATTATACTCTAATTCTATTAGTTATGAATTTCTGTAATCATTATTTGTAATACCTTTGTATTCATAATTCATCGCTAATTTTCAAAACAAAAATACATATATACTCCCTCCATCCCTAAATGATTGTCACATTTTGACTTTTCATAGCCAACAAAATACGATTTAAAACGTAAATATCTCTTATTTACATGCGAAAATATTATAAAAAGTTGATATTTCAAAAAAATATATTGAGACGAATCTACCAAGATCCTATAAGACTATATTATTTCTTATCGTTTAATAAGAATTTATGGTCAAATTTTCTAAAGTTTGACCACCAAAAGTCAAAATGTGACAATCTTTTAGGGACGAAGGGAGTATATATTTTACTACTTTTTTTTTGTAAATTAGCAATGAAATGAGTTTCAAACCAGGACCTTCTGGTCACTAGCAAGAGTCTTTTCCACAAAGCTATTCGATTGACTCAATATATTTTACTACTTAAGTTGTCCATTTTTTGTGATTGATTCGACTGGACCACCCCTGCCCAACCCCACAAATGCCACAATGATGACTTATTAGATAATGATTCATTAGCAGTCCATAACCCACAATTAAATCTCCCCAAAGTGGATCACTTGACCCACCTGCCAATTCTAACAACCATCAGCATTATGGACCCTGTTTGCCCATTTTACAATAATTTTGTTTCTTTATTTTCTATAAAAGTGCCATATATTATCATATTATTAATACTATAATAAATCTTCTACATGGTCTGTGATGAGCTGCTTTTGAATTTGAATATACTAGAAAAATCATGTGATTGTAAAATCAATGATTATATAAGCAATGGAACAAGTCATAATATTGTTGGTGGTTGCTGGAAGCAGGTAATTTAGCAGTCAATTGAAACTTATAAGATGGGGTACCAACAGAAATTCAAATTTTAAATTTATATCATATCTGTATATATGGTTCGCTTTATAGTGATAACCTAAGATATATGCACATTTGGTACACTTATAACCACGTTATAGAGATAGGATAGAATGACCTCCTTGATATAGAATTATTATTACGAAAATGTTAACGTTAGACCCGAACTTGTAATACTCTTCAATCTTTATTTTTCCTTTTCCTTTGATGTTTGTGGATATAGACACTCAGGGCGGTGCTCATATGATGAGAAATTGGGTTAAATAGCAGAATAGCATAAATGGAGGGTAAATTAGTCATTTTATCCCCCTTTGTGCTATTCTGCTAAAAATTCTAAATGTGTGCTCTAAGTTAATTTGTATCATTGATGAGTGCTATTTGACCGATTTCTCCTCATATGATTTACCAAAAGAAATTTTAGCATCTTTAATTTGTTGAAGGTCGTGAGTTCGATACTCACCTCATCGCTAATTTACATTAAAAAAAATTGTTGCAACTGTGACAATAGTTCTTTGTTATATATTAGTATAAAGGAATGGATTTAGAGGTAATGAAACAAAGTCGAAAAGGAGAATACTCATTCCTTTCCATTTTGTATTTCCAATTCATGGGGGTCAAATTTTTTAAGTTTTAACCATGAACTCTTAATAGTTCATAAAAATAATATAATGATGTTGGATCTTATTAGATTCTTTACATATATTTCTTAAATATCAACTTTTTATAATTTTACACTTGTAGAATAAGAAATATTTACATTTTAAGTCTTGTCTCGATTATCGTGAAAAGTTAAAATGAGAAATAGACTTTAGGAAGGAGGGAGTATATGAAAAATGAATTGCTTAAAATCATTTTGTTTGGAATTATCTTATAAATCTAATTAAGATAATAAGACTAAATAATATGAATAATTATTTAAATATATATATATGAATAATACCATATCATGTAAAAATTGAAGAAAATAATACTCATTTATTGATTTCGAATATATTTCCAATGATTATTATTATCACCGAATTCTTTCATATCAATTAATATTAAATATTTAAAATGATATCTTTAAATTAGTATTATTATATAATATTCAAAATAAAATATTAATTAAACTAAAATATTTTAATATATTTTATTGTAAATTTATTTTTCTATATATTTATTTTTTCAATATATTTATTATAAATATTAAAATAAATTGGTTGTAATTTATTACTTAATGTTTAACATTATAAATATTAATTTTAATTTAAATATATTTTAAAAAATTATTTCATTAAAATTAATATTAAGATTAAAATGGTATTTTTAAAATAATTAATATAATGTTGTTTTGGGTTATTTTAGTATACTAGATTTGGAAATAAACTAAGGCATTTTACTCTAAATTTATTATTTTTTATATTATTATAAGACATTCTAAAAAAAGTTCACAAATAAAAATATCTACCACACATATTGTTTAATTAATAATAAAAATTTGCATTTTCAATAATAACTATTCAATATAAAATATATAATTTAATAATTATATTTATACAAATGGAATTATAAAATGATTTTATAATATAAATATCACATTTATAATGTTAATAGGTTATTTAAATTTCATTACCTTGTCTCAGAGCATGTTATATAACTATTTTTATATATATAAAAAATACTAACATATATACTACCCGGGCTACCAAGCATGTTCGTCGAGTAAGGAAACCAACAGCTTGGCAAAGTTAGTAATTGATTTACTATCATTATGCTAAGGCCTTTCGCAGGGAGGCGGGATGCGTGCAAAGCTTGAGATGAGATTAGAAAAAATTATGAGCCCAGGTGTGTTTCTGCGACCTGCGAGAACGAATGCAGTTTCGAAATCCGGGAGTTGTTCGGTTTTCACGATTTTCGAAGCTCCAAGGGAAGAGGTCAAATCAGTTTTAGGGAGAGTGTGTTGCACACGACTTGACTACTGTTTGTGACATGCGTATTAGTATTTAGTTCCGTATTCATTGTAATTTTTCCGTTAATGATTGACGAACCTTAGCATTTTGAGGTGAAAATGCAATTTTTTGAAAATGCAATCTCATTTTCCAAAAAAGGACCCCCAAGAATTTCAAAAATTATATTTTCACCCCAAAAAATGCTAAAATCCATTATTATTAACGACATGGTTAATTTATGGACCATTTACGAATCACATGTACATTATCAGAGATTGTTACTGCAACATTATTACTTATTATGACAAAAATATAATTTAATCTCAATTACTAAGACCATTGCTGCAATTAACTTCCCTGTAACCTAATAAAATTTAAAATGAACAATCTTCTCAAATCGAATACATAGTAAGAAAAATATAATGAGAAGTCGGACACGGGGCTGCGGGAGAGAATCTAGCACAACTTTGAATGAGGACAAATGCATGAGATCTCTTCACTAAAACTAGTTCAATATTAATATTTTAATTATCACGATAAAGCTTACAAATTTTCTCCTTTTGATTTGGTTATATATTTATATTACCTCGTTACTGTAGAAAGATTGCCTAAACTATGTCTAAATGATTATATCCCCCACAAATATTCCCTTTTCTTTTTTGTCAATTATCTAAAGTAAGAAATGCACCCAAAAAGTTGAATTTGGGGCATTTTGGATCAGTAATTAAAAACACCCAACAGTAAAAACAATGGTGATGATTTGACTTTTTTACCCCAAAAGTTATTATGAAGTACTATTATATTAGCAAAAGAAAACAGGCTTAGTTACACTTTAACTATTTTCATTTTTTATATTTGTCACAAAACTAACTATCATTCCATTAGTCCTATAAAACGGTGAATTATACGTCATTTTTCTTCAATCTCTTAAGATAAAGGCGGGCTTGTTACGATTCTCTTAAAAAATTTCTTTTTAAGATTTCTCTTAATGCATTAACTACACAATTTGATTTCTAGATTTTGTATGAATTACATGATGGTTTTTTAAAGAAATCTTAGGATAACAAATCTTAATAGGACCATAACTTTCGACAAATTTATCATCTTTGCGTTTCAGAGTTGAGGTGGACTGTTACCCATTTTAGTTTCTTCTAACCTCTACATTGCTTAATTAGTGTTATTTAGCTTTTTTTGCGATGAAAGTACGAGTACAATAGTATTATAAATAACGAATAGAATGGAATATGAATCAATTATCTCTAACGATACTTGAACCCATGAGTCCATGACCTTGTACATAAAAGTTGAATCAGATGTCACTAACCTATTGAATCGTCAACGTTATTTAACTTTTTCTAACGCAATTATTACGATCCATTTAGTCAATCGAATAGTCTAGTGAAAAAGACTCTTGTTAGTGACCAGAAGATCCTGAGTTCGAAACTCACCTCAACGCTAATTCACAAAAACAAAAAAAAGACATAGTTTCTAATTAAGACTTAGAATGGTACATGTCAAAAGTAAAATAAAGTAGTTATAGTGAGATTTAGTTAAGTGATGTAAATAATTAGTTTAATAAAGATTCTTGAGTAGGAGAAAAAAACAAAGGTCCAAGTCAGAAATAATGTTGGTGGACAATAAGATAGAATTAATCGAGGATTTTGACTTTACAATTTCGAAATCAAGCGAGCGGCTAATTAGTTCGAGATGACGAGTACTACTTTGGGTTTAATTTATTATTACAATAAATTAATAATTGACGACTTAAAGTGGGAAACGAAGAGAATACAAGCAGAAAAATACAGAAAATAAATTGTAATAAAATAGGAAAATGCCAAGTGGAGAATGTCTGAAGGTTTGAGAGTAAAGTGTGACCTGGCTTGTTTTGGTCAGTGAGAACTGAGAACTGTTTCTCTGCCGTAACAAGGACGTTGAAACACTGACGCTTCTCAAGGTTTTGACTTGTGAAATTAAGTACATGTGAAAATTGATTTACTCAATTAAAAAAGGACTTCATTAATAGCACATCAACGATTCTTTTGTGTTATTAATGGCACATTCGATCGATGATACATATTTTAAAGATTAAATGACATTAAAGATCACTCACGTTTACTATAAGATCTCAGTGGATTGCTTTAATATTGTTTTGTATATTTTCGATCCCTCATGTCCAATATGATGTAAATTTTTTGTCACTCGCGCATTTTTTTCAATAAACAACGAATTGTTACATTTTAAACATTTTTCATAGGGATATTTTTGTCTATCTCTATTATATTTGTAGAAATGAACAAATATATACTACTTCTTACGTGGGATTATGGAGAAATGGAGTTAGGATATTAATTCTTACGTGGGTTTTTAATAACACATTAAACTTGGTTGAGGTCTGTGAAAAATGATGGGCGGAAGTTTTTGTTTATTAATAATTATTTAGTTTGAGAAATTTAAATTATGCATTTTTGTTTATTAAATTTTGTATACAAACACAATTATAAAATTAGAACTCCTTATTAGTTCAAATTGTTTATAGATTTTTAGACAAATAAATAATATTGTAGCGTCAAAAAAGTTTTAATATAAATAAACTCTTAAAGGCACTTTTCAGAGTACAAATAAATTTTTATCAAACGATTGAGGTTCGATTATCAATCTACTTATCTCCTACGTATGCTAACTTTTAGGGTCTAACTTGCTTGACTTGAACTTGGATATGTATCGAGGCTGGGTGTTTTCGCAGCTTACTACCGTGTGGCTGGTTTGGACTTGATTTGGATGCGGTGAATGATTCGTCGAGGCGGAGTGCCTTGGTAGCTTACTCCCGTATGACTAGATTGGGCCTATCTTGGATGATCTGGATATATTCGAGCAGGGGTGCTTAAGAGCCCACTCCCGTGTAAAATGGATTGGTTTAGGAGCTTTTGTACCTTAATCCTGAGCTTGCTTTTAAAGCTATCCAGTTGTGTTTAAACCAACGGGGCCTTTTGATGCTTGATCCCGGTGGTGATTTCAGCTATCCAGCTGTATTTGAACCGATAGGGGCTTTCAAACTTGATCCCGACGATAATGTCAGCTATCCAGCTGTGATTTGAACTGACGGGGGCATTTGCGCTTGATCCCGACACTTTTGTCAGCTATCCAATTGTGATTTGAGATGGGGGCTTTTGAGCTTGATCCTGACGATGATGCCAGCTATCCAACTGTGATTTTAAATCCATGGGAGCTTTTGAGCTTGATCCTGACGTTGATGTCAGCTATCTAGCTGTGATTTGAATCAATATGGGACTTTTGAACTTGATTCCTACGATGATGTCAGCTATTTAACTGTGACTTCAATCGATATGGCTTTTGAGCTTGACCCTAACGACAAAAATGTTAATATAAGTTTATGTTGTACCACCATATAAATGTTCATAGTGTAATTTTTAATAATTAATAATTTAATACTATAGTATTTTCATTTGAAATGATCAATATTATTGATGTCAGACTAAAATTATTTTATACTCTAATTCAATTAGTAAATAGCAAAGATTATCGTTCTTGAATCGAAATAATTTTCAATGCTCCCTATATCCTAATTTTTTTTTACCACTTTCTATTTTGAGAGTCAAACTTTGATAATTTTGACCACAAATTCTTATTAGCAAATAAGAGATAATATAGTCATGTGAGATATTGTTATATTTGTCTCAATGAATATTTTTGAAATATCAACTTTTTATAATTTTTACGGTTGTAGAATTAGAGATATTTACATTTTATATTGAGTCTCGAAGACCGTAAAAATCAAAATGGGACAAATAATTTGGGATGGGGAGAGTATAATCATTTATTAATCATAGATATCAAATTTAATTTTGAAGATTAAAGTCTAAATGTAAAATAATTTTAATATATTTATAACGGATCAACTATGGAATATTTGCGATGTATTAATTTTCCTGCAATTGCATTACTATTTTTGGAGGGAGTATTTTCTTTAAAAAATTAACGACTAATCAACAACGATATTACGATGATAAAATTATCAAGAAATAAAACATTGCGAATATGTATAAAAATTCGATAAAAAGTGTTACACTAAACTTGCTTTTTCCTTTTTAATTCCTTTCTAATCATAATTGGAATTTGCGATATAAATTTTTTCCAACACTAATACCCTTTTTTTTAGTAGTGTGGCAAGTTTTTGGCAGCGCCTCTTCAAATCGTTAATCATCGGCGGAAGCACAACCCCCGATGCAAGCACCAAATGATGTCATCATCACCGTCATGGTCCGCTATGAGAAAAAGCTAGTTGAAGAATGGGGATTTGACGACTGGTGGGCCTTTTGCTAGGGTGGGGGAGTGTCGTGGGAGATGGTTTTGGGCGGTATGTGGGTAGAGTAGGGTATGAGAAAGAAGATACTAGGGTTGAGGTCAATTTTACATTTAACTTTGTTGTTATTATCAGAAATTGACCCAAAAGACTGATAATTGTGTTATGTTAAGTTTGTTCTTGTTTTTACACTAGTTCGGGTAGAAATATTACGATTTAAGGAAAAAAAAGAAAACAAAAATTTAAGGGATAAATTAAGACTTAAGAAAGTAATAAGTGATAGTTTGAAATTTTTATGACAATAAAGGGGGCGACCACAAAATAAACGTTACATTTAAAAAAATTACTGAACAAAAGCATCAGCATAATAAAAGACCCAAGGAATGATACGAAGTAACATTGTGCACGAAAACTCATGAATAGGAACAAATATCTATTTAGTCGTTCGGGTCCGTTTGACTAGGTTTTTTTCATTAATAAAAACTTGCCATTAATCCGAATTTAGAGAAAAATAGCAAATTATGAGTATTAATTTAATTACTGGTTTTTTTTAAAATGTAAAACACTTAAACCTCATTTTTTTTGCTTAAAATATTATTGACCTACATAAATACAAAAATACTCTTCATCCCTTTCTTCCTTAATTTATTCCCCTCTTTATTCATTTTCGAATCGACCGTTCACCATCATCATAAACTGATGCAATGTAGAAAAAATAAATGTTTAAATAATATGTTTATTCTTACTTTCACATGGAAATTGGTGTTTAATTAAAATTTGTCCATATATTCCATATATTTCGCCATCCTAATATTAGTCCCAACTTTTTTAAATTAATGAGATTATATATTGAAAAATATGATAATACTATCAAGATATAAATTGATAAATTCGAAGTATATGAAAACAAAATTATGACTATCATTTTCTATATATTACACAATAATATCATTTCGTCATGTCCACGATTTGTTTATACTAACATTTTCATTTTATATATTGTATAGATAGTTAACGTTTATATACAACTTATGTACTATTCTTTATAATAATATCCCTAAGATGCAACTACCATGCATGATGCAACCAATTTGAGAATTAATCAATTGATGCTATAAAGTTCGAATTTCCTTTTTAGTATGGCAAAAGAAAATGATGTTTCAATTTATTTTTCTATTAATGGTTGATTAATGTTTTTTGCCTATAGTAATTTAATAGACATTAATACCCTACCTGTCCATACCAAATAAATAAATAATCGAAGTCAATGAGTACCATTTGATTTAATATCTAGCCTTAATATTAGTTGCCGTATATACACCAGAGTTCATTAAATTGTTGAATAAATCTAAAATTATAATAAGCTCATCCAACCAAAAATAAGCATGCTATTAGAAAGTCAAAAAGAGAAAGCAATAATGAATATGGGCCAACGTTTTCCGTTAAGATTCACTTTCTGCCGTCATCATAATTCATAAGTGTATGTGTCCACTTTCTCACTGTAATTGTATAGTGAAATGTTGACCTGAGTTACTATATCCATACCCATAGTGTTTCTTAAGCAGTAATAGTATAAAATTATTATTTATCCCCATGCTCCACCTTTATTTTAATAAAAATGTACGAAATCGTCATATAAATAACTTCCATTATTGTCGAATCTAGGTTTTTTAAAGTGAGTTTTTGAAACGAATACATGGATTAAAGGGGGTGTTCGATCAAATACCATTAATACATAAACAAATATGTTAATTTTTGTATTTATTTATTCATTTATATCTACATATTCTTTTTCTATTTTTAAAAAGTGCTTGTTCGGTTGAACGACCGTCCACTAACATGGCTCCCGCACTGGCCTCCGCGCACCTTTATTTTAGAGCACACGAAGAAGGTAAGCCGTAATATGTGACTCACTTGATCAAGGGATTAAAGTCTGTTTATTAACCACTTCATCAACAAGGTTTGTTGTTTATAAGAGTCGAAATCAAGTTACGCACAAAAGGCAAAATTGCTAATATACATATCACTTTAGTTCGTTACTATTTGAGCTATATTCCTTGCTTTATTTTAATTGTTTTAGTGTTGGATAAAGGTTTCAGTAGGGGCAAAATAGTCACAACAACTCTTCAATTTAACGGCTTCCGTCATTGCTATAAATTCAGTCTCCTTGTTCAACATTTCACTCTCACTCTCCTCATCATTCATTAGCTACTTTTTTAAAAACTTAAAATCACAACTACCCTTAAATCCCTTTTTCCTCATTTTCCTTAACGAACATAATTTTGAATATCACTACCTTTTATTTGAATCAATTTTGTTGACATAAATATTTTTAGAGTTTATTGTTTTTGTTCATTCAAGAAAATGGGGAAAAAAGATCAAAATCATATAGTAAAAGTTCAAGCTGTTCTTGATCTTCTGAGGAAACAAGCTCCTCTTTCTGTCAAACAGGTCTGTTCATCATCTTACTCTGTTTCCCTCTCTGTTTTTTTATTATAATTTTGGGTAGTTCTCGTCTCTCGGGGCGGATCTAGGTAAATCGAAATGATGGTTCGAAATATATATGCAGGAGAAATTTTGTAATGCAGCATGTGTGACTCGGTTTTTGAAAGCTAAAGGAGATAATGTGAAGAAAACAGTGAAGAACCTTCGTAGTTGTCTAGCTTGGAGAGAGTCTATGGGTACTGGTAATAATATTTGTTGCCTTTTATTTGTTGGTTTATAGCTTGTCTACCTATATTTTGCATAACTATAATATCATTCATGATTACCTTAAAAGATATGTTGACCAAAAAACAGCAATTTTGCTTACCTTTTTTCTTTTTTTTGCAAATTAGTGTGAGTATCGAACGAGGACCTTATAGTTTATAACAAGAGTGTTTTTCATTAGGCTATTCGATTAACTGTTGCTTACCGTATTCTTTATGATATAATGTAGATAATTTGATGGCTGATGAGTTTTCAGCTGAACTAGCTGAAGGTGTTGCATATGTCTCTGGCCATGATGATGAACATAGACCTGTTTTGGTAATTTCACTAATAATTTATTTAATTTAATTTTATTTATTTGGTCTGTTTTTATTGTGTTAACTTTTTTCTTTTTTCTTTTTGTTTTAGATTTTTCGAGTAAAGCAAGACTATCAGAAGTTTCATTCTCAGAAAATGTAAAAAGTTATGGAATGTATAGTTTTTATTGATATTGAATCTTCGTTTAAATGCCATAATAGATTTTAACTTGTAGGTTAACTCGTTTGGTGGTGTTTACACTAGAGGTGGCCATTCAAACAATGGCGAAAAACGTTGAACAGTTCGTTATTTTATTCGATGCTAGTAAGTGTCATTTCGAATAATTTTTTTTTTTAGTTTGCAAATTACGATGAATGTGTGAATACGATAGTAACACAAGAACAATTGAACTCAAGATCTTCTAATTGAAATCTACGGATAAATACCGCAGGGTATTGGCCCATCTGCATTTGAATAATTTCTTTTGAATTTTTAAGGGGTAGACTAGTGTTTATGTAATGCAGCTTTAATCTCCCTTTAAAACAAATCAAGAAACACCTTTATCTAATGACTTACTTTTAATCAGTCCTTCACAAAATTTTATAAATACCTTTTTTTTTTTTTTATATATTCCAATGTCACGCCTGATTTTCATTTAATGAGGTATAATTAATACCTTAATTAAGCATATCTTGTGGTAATCGTGCTGACTTTATTAATTTTCTACGGAATACAATTTTGTCGGAAAATTACAGTTGCTTTAACTTTTTCAGACATTGCCTATACTACCCTTGTATTGTCGTGATCATGGAGGTATGTAGAGGGTACAATGTGGTCATACCTTGTTTTCCCCCACTGCCCAATATCGTACTTTATCGATTGCCATGACTGACTTATTAAATTTATTTAAATTATTCTTTTCTTTTTTATTTTATTTTCGGTGTGACTAAATACATTATCTTTCGAAATTTATTGATAATTCTTTAGGGTGGGGGGTGAAATGACTAAATTGGGGGCAAAATCGTCATTTCACACCCAAAAAACCACTATTCCGGTGGGAAGGGGTTGTCTGTTGATTACTTTCAAGTTCCGTCGGTTAAACTAAGACGCAAATAGTCCACTTTTTGTAATAATCCCATGGTACATTCTAAAACTTTCGAAATTGAGGAGGGACCGTCTTCGTCTGCCCTGGATATCTTTTAAGCCCCGTTACTAAACGTAATACAATGCAGTCTTTGACTAAGTTTGATTATGGGGTGACAATGCAGGCTTTATGAGATCAGGACCAGCTTTTATAAACATACTTCTCCCAACATTGAAGATGATAGCAGAGTATTATCCAGGAAGGCTTCACAAGGCTTTTGCAATTGATCCACCCTCCTCCTTCTCTTATCTCTGGAAGGTAAATTAATTCAACAGCCTTTTTACAACTTTACATTGATTTAGTAATTCTTGGCATATGCAACTTTTGTTTTTTTGTCCATAACAATATCATACTGTAGTGCTCTGCAATTATCCTTTTATAGCTATTGAGAATTCTTTCAACTTGTGTCTTCTACTGTTAATTTCTTACTGTTTGCATGTGCACACACTGTTGTACTCTGTACCCCTTGCTTTTGTACATGACATAGTTAGGACAAAACATAGGACATACAATTGAGTTTGATTGAGACCATGTCTCTTTCCTTTTAAAGTACTACTACAGTTTTTCTTTTAACATTTTGTAGTTGCTAGTAGCCACGCTTCGAGCCAATACGTCGACTTGAAATTGACTTGTTAATCGTAGCAACGATGGTTAATGTTCGTGTTTATGAATGTGTACCATGTCTCATTCCTTTTAAAGTACTAGTACAGTTTTTGTTTTAACATTTTCTAGTAACTAGTAGCCACATTTCGAATTATGGTATATACTGTAACTTATTAAGTCGAAGAGCCAATACGTCGACTTGAAATTGACTTGTTAATTGTAGCAACGATGGTTAATGTTCGTGTTCATGAATGTGTAGGGTGTAAGGCCATTTGTGGAGTTATCATCATTGACTATGGTGATATCATCTCTTGATTTTGAAGAATCCATGGAGTTGAACCAGTTCACAACATATCCATCCAGAGCTGCATCTTTAAGATTTGATTCATCTTCGATACCGTCGTCGGGCAAGATTGGCTCGTGTGCTTCATCAAGATTCGCATTCACAGTCAATCCTCACTATGACTCATTAAAGCCTTGGTACCTATCATTGACGGACACGTCGTCGTCAAAATTTGGTCCCACAAATAATTCCAAGTCGCAGCTCGGCTCAGCTCGAATCTCGCCTCTCAACGCTCGTTCGTTTTCGTTTGCATCGCCTAGTGCAAGGACTCCACCGTACAATAACTTCAACAACAGAGTGATCAAGAAGTCTTTCTTTCCATCAACACCATTGCCTCAGAAAACACAAACATTTGATCATTCAAGTAGCTTCCAAACAAGGACTCCAAAGCCTTCATTTCTTCAATCACCTGCTCTGTTCTTCAGGAAAGAATCCAATGCCACCAAATCAGAGAAGTCAAAGGAGTCATTCATCCCTTTCCTCAGGTTCTACTGCAGACCGTACGACGAAATGACTTACCGAGCAAAGATGAGACCACCACTTGGCGGTCTAATCTCCATCGTATCTCCTCAGCTAAGACGACGCCACATGTCCGTCTCTCAACGGTTTTGATCAGATGGCCTGACTAGTACATATATAATCACATATTATTACATTGAATCCGCCCGAGCTTAGCCTACTGGTAAAGACACCGACAGATTGGACTCCAAGATATTATTATATTGAGACGACGAAGACTCTTCATCGTCACTAATGTCTAAGTAATTGGTCTATTATATTTTATTACAATGTCAAAAGACAGAATTTAATTTTGTTTGTAGTTTTTCAATAATTTATGTTACATTGGTTCTGTTTAGATTACATAAACTAATAGATTTCGTGATGAAGCCGGCGTTTAAACCATTGGTATGCTTGATAGTGAATGTTATATATACCTAGGAATGAGAAAGCGTGGTCGAGACGGTGGACATAAAAAACGTTGGAACTCCTCCATGTTATGTAACATGTTACAATCTTCCATGAGAGACCAAAGCTCAATTAATGTATCTTTGTTCCCATGAACTACTGCCTCCATGTTTTCTTTCATTGTCTAACTTGTCATTAGTTTATGGTCTCGTGTTTACTTGATAAGCATATGCGTTTCAGCGTTTGAAGTCTTCTATGAACATCTTTCTAGTGTGGATATGCTAGCGATTCGCATCATACCCCTAATAAATTTTAAAATATGCAATCTAAGTAGAGTAAGGAAGTCGGGTATGTGTCGGGACTTGTATGTCCCGAACAAGTCCCGACACAATTCCCGATGCAACCCTGATTTTGAATTTAAGCTTCACAATTCAACGAAATAAAGAGTACGAACAATATGATCCAGCTGGTTTGAGCATATAACTCCAAGCGAGAATCTATAATTTGAAAAAATGCATAAGATCTTATAGAAAAGATACTCATGCTAATGTATTTTGGAAGAGCTTGCCATTAGAACACCCCAAAGGCCAAAGCTAGAAAAATAAAGGTCGTGGATTGATATATGTATATCATAATTTAATGGGTTAATAACCTTTCTCCAATATCACCAGTTGATCATTTAATTTCTAAAGAGTCTCAGTTGATCACTCACATTTTAAAATTTGTTTTAGTTGGTCTATCGGTCATTTTTCCGGCTGGCCGACGCCCAGTCAACACACATGATGACCATTAGTAAGGGCTTTTTTGTTTTTCTCATATTGAAATTAAGCAAAAAAATTAAAAATTAAATATAAACTAGAAACCGATCCTTAATTTCGACATGAAAAGGCAAAAAAAATCCTTAATAATGGGCATCACAGGCGTTGATCAGCTTGAAAAATAGGCAATAGACCAACTGGGACAAATTTTAAAAGGTGAGTGATCAATTGAGACCCTTTAACAGATAAGTGATCAACAAGTGATACTGGGGAAAGATAATGTCCCTGACCATTAACCCTAATTCAATTCTCTTCCTTCACGAGAGACCGTAAAGGGTGTCTTGTGATTTCCGTCCGCCTTTATGGCAATACAGTTTGCGACAAACAAGTGATTTATGATCATTTTAAGAAGTTAGAATTTAAAATCTATCCATGTAAATTTGGGGCCCGCACGGATATAAACTATGAACGGCTAATTAAATAAATTACTTTATTATTTTAATTTATTCTTAAACATTCATCTAGTTGCAAAACAACTTTCTTTTTATTATTATTAAGAACGAAGAAAATTGTAACTATCGGTGCTTCGCCTGAACCAAACGGTGTACCATTACAACAACACACAACATAAAATTTGTGTCAGGCGGTACACCGCGGCGCCCGAGACAAGGGACTCGAACAAATAGAGGCCAACTATTCACTCAGTGGGCCTGCCCGATTCGACTTGTTAACAACTAAAGCCCTTTGGACTGTTGAGATGGGACGGACCGGTTCGACTCTTAAGGGGCTGGGGCGTCAGACTCGGTTTGTTGGCCTCGTCTAAATGTACTGTTCCGGTAAGGTCAAGTAGATTCATGAGTGGCCATAGCCTGGTTGTTAGTAGGATGGACCGGAGCTCTTATAATTGGACCCCAGCTTTTGTTCAATAAAAGTTTGGTGCGCATTTTTGCGAGAAAATTAACTCTTACTATTATTAACTACTACTCCCTCCATTTCGATATGTTTGATTATTTAAAGAAAAATTATTTTATTAAGAAATGGTGCAATATCACTAATATGTCATCAAATAAAGGTGTTGAATTGTTATTTTATTAGGGACAAAAAGTACTTTATAGGGGCAAAAAGGAGAAAAATAAACCTAAAAATTCATTGGAAATGTAAACAATCAAACATTTTGAAACATGACAAAATTTTTAAATAATCAAACATATTAAAACGGAGGGAGTAATATTTTGACCAGTTCTTTGACTTTTACCATTCAATTAAAATCATTTGCTACAGAGAAAATTTGTCAAAATGAACTAAGATAATATGTGTAAGTTGCATTTTAATCGTAGTGGATGTGTAATATGTACTAATGGTTCTTGATATTAGCGTAAAATGTATAATTTAGTTTCTCTTTTGAAATAGACTTTAAATTTTGACGAAAATAAGGTCAAAATAAAATGTAAAAACTTAAATATTCTTGAAAGTATTTAGTCCCTGATATTGGCGGAAAAGGTTCACTTTCTTGGTACCTCTTTCCGTCAAAATTTAATGCCACCCTCAAAAGAGGAACTAAAATATACATTTTTTACTAATATCAGAGACCATTTTTTACTAATATCAGAGATCATTGAGTGAGACATTTTGAAACATAGGTGATTGAGTTTTGGTTATAATATTTTTGGTTTACTAAATTAGAATCCATTTCTTAAATTGTTTAGGTAGTAATCTTTTTGGTTTAGTTTTGGTCGAATGTCAATTTGATTATTATTTTGATTCTTAGACATAGTTTTCATTGCTTAATGCTACATTTAAATATGATGTTTTAGCCTAGATTTTAAAAAAATCGAATAAAACATCTTTTTTGAAAAAAAAGATCGTCATTTTCACAATCAAAATTGAACTCCTCTTGCCCGTGGACATAACAGAATTTGTTGCAATATTTAATAAGTAATAATGTTCACTGATAAAACTTGAATACTAGAACGTGAAAGGGTCACTTCAAAACTACGTTATTACTCATATGATAATTTATTATAATTATACTTTATATAACAAAATTGTTATGGAATGATGGAAAGCAAAAAATCGTTTATGCATAATTGGGTGGCTTCTTTATTACTTATGCAAAGCTGTATAATGGGTGGTTACAGAATTGAATGATAAGACCCCCAATTTTCAAGTAATATCGAAATTCCCGGGCCTGCTCACTAGTAATAAAAAATTTAATGGCAAATAGAATGGTACTGGGACAAATGCATACCAACCTCTCCAAATTTCCTGGCCTGCTTAATTGTTGATAAATTATTCGATGTCAATGCAAACTACCGTTAATTAAAATGATTGAATTTGAAGATCTTAATAATCTCCAAAGTTAGTCGCTGGAATGATCCTAGTTAGAGAAATTTGGTATAGTTTGGTCCCGAAAATGTACTTTTGCTCAAATGGTCTTTGAAAATGTGTATAATGGTGCATTTAGTCCCTGATCCGTTAATATCGACGATTTTCGGCGTAAATAGTGAAATTTTGGGGCAAAAATGAAATTTTTGAGAAGTTGGTTACCATAATAAAACTTGAGACCAAAATGACTAAATTATCCCCCGATATTTTGATACACTTTTTTTTTCTTTTTTTTTTCAATTTTCATAGTTGTTTTAGCTAAAACTTTTGCGCAAGTTTTGTTTTGATAGTTTGCCAAAAAGGTTCGATTTTCATAGTTTTTTGACAAAAAAGTTCAATTTTGATAGTTGTTTTGGCAAAACTGTTCGATTGCGCTCATAGCCAAAACAACTAAAATCGAACATTTTGCCAAAACAACTATCGAAATCGAACCTTTTTGCGAAACAACTCCTAAATTCAAAATTTTTGCCAAATAACTACCAAAGTAGAACATTTTTGTCATTAACTATGAAAACCGAACCTTTCTGCTAAACAACTACCAAAATCAAACACTTTCTGCCGAAAAACTACTAAAATCGAACATTTTTGCCAAAAAGCTACGAAAACCGAACCTTTTGCAAAACAACTATCAAAACCAAAACTTTTGGCCAAACAACTACCAAAATCGAATATTTTTGCTAAAAACTCCAAAACCGAACATTTTTTACGAAAAAAACTACCAAAATCGAACACTTTTTAACAAACAACTACCAAAATCGAATATTTTTTGCCAAAAACTACGAAAAACGAACTTTTTTGTGAAACAACTACCGAATCGAACACTTATTGCCAAACAACTACAAAAAAGTTCGATTTTCATAGTTTTCTGGCATACAACTATCAAAATCGAAAATTGAATATTTTTGTCAAAATCGAATGTGTTAGCTAAAATAACTACCAAAACTGAACCATTTTTACTAGACAAAAAAAAAATAACCAAAATAAAATTGAAAAAAATCGGAAAAAATGTATCTAAAAAAGGTGTATCAAAACTTACATAAATAATATCAACTTATTTAATAATAATTAAATTTAATGATTTATAATGGTGGTGGGTGAGTGTATGTATTTATTAGTTAAAAAGATTGAGTTTGGCGGGGAAACAAGAATTTTGGTGAGTTAGGCTAAAATAGGAAGGTAAGAATGCATTAAGGTAATCAACTTCTCAGAAGTTTCATTATTGTCCAACAATTTACTATTTATTTAGAAAATTGTCAGTGTTAACAGATCAGGGACTAAAATGCATCATTATACACACTTTGAGGATCATTTTCACAATAGTGTCACTTTTGGAAACCAAACTGCACCAGACCTCCACTTACTTGGACCATTCCGACAATTAACTCTATTTCTCGAGGAAGAGCAATCAACTCATTACTCATATTTATGTTAGAATATATATTCTTCCGTTCTGTTATACTCCCTCCGTTCCTTTTTAGCTGTTTTTCTAGCTATTTGCACATAGATTAAGAAAAATTAAAAGTAGTCAAAAAGTACATTACAAAAGTAGAAATACAATTATTTGGAACTATATCATTGGTTGACTCCTAATTTCACGAGAAAAAATTGTCAAAATGTTTTGATTATGTAAAAGTACAATTTTCAATGTTAAAACGACTACTATTTTGGAGCAAAAAATAGTGATAGGACGTCAACTAAAAAGGAAAGGAGAGAGTATTTAATTTTTCAGCCTTATCTTTTTGTTTCAAAATATTTGTCTTTCGAGCATAGAAAGTTGTATTTACATGTGCAACTAACCAATTATATAGTTTCGATTGAATGTCATGCTACATTTTCAGTGGATTTTCTGATTACTCCTTATATTTTTTTAATCTAATTATGTGCAAATAACTAGTAACTAATGTGTAAGTAATTCCTAAGAAATTTATTGTGAAGGTAAACTGTTCGACAGGACTCGTATAGCTCGTAAAAGTTTGGCTCGTTTGGGAAATTATCAAAGCAAAAGCCAAAATCTAAGGCTCGGCAAATAGGACAGAACGGTTGGACTTGCATGGCTTTGGCCAATTTATAAGACACAGTCTAGAGTTGAAAGTCCTAAGCCCCACATAAATCCTAACAATCACTCCGCTCCAAAATCCGTCCAATTGCATTGAACTGTTTGCGAATCGGACCGAATTATTTGGCGGACGATCTTGTGAAAAAATGACTGAACTCGTGCCAAACTAAGGCTCCAAAAAAACACATGCGAACTCGAACTTTTAATTTTATATTTCGTACCTATTCGAACCTAAGGTTTAAACTTGTGCAAACAGAACTCAAACGTACTATGCGTAGTCCGTTTACACCTTTAGGCCAAGACCCCATACCTCCGGATTCTGTCCCCATTCGGACGAGTTGTTCAATAGAGGCGCATATATTTCGATCACGTGGGACAATATGGAATGTCGTCTAAAGACCCTTTCTACATGTAATGATGTAAATAATTGGGTGGATTACCAAAACCTTTGAAAATTTGAACATCGTCGAGGATGTGTTTTAGACGACTCATGTTTCATACAGTTATAGTTCCGAGCACCTAGACCTTAAAATGAAGAAAACCCTCAATTTAGCTTAAGTGATGGGTATTTAGGTCCAAAAAAAGGTATGAGATTGTATGGCTAAGCGAAACAAATCATATAACACCGTACCTCTAATTATCACAAAGCCATCTAATGTTAAAAACAGATCGAAAACCTCTAATTTTTGGAAGTTCGAAGTGAAATGTGTGACTAAATTATTAATTAATTAAGATTGGGTAAACATTGTCAATGTAACTCAAATTTATTTTTTTCTTTAAACTGTTATCAAACAGATTCAATATTCAGATTAGTTATAATTCAGTTTCACTAATTCAACATTTCGTCACTTACTATCAGACTTCAAATTTCAGTTTTTCAGATTTATCAAACATGCCCTAACACAAATGTTTTGAAAAATTATCAAATGACTTAATTATTTTAAACTCAGTGTAGGTAAGAGTCATAAGTAATCTTCGATTTGGTCTCAGTTATTTTGATTAAGTTATAGTGTAGTCTCACATAGTTACATTATTGCATGTTCCTAACTTTTTCTGAAACGCGGATCGATATGACACATGCATCTTTAAATATGGCGAATGTTGCATGTTCATCCCGTTTTAGCGTATCCAAAATGAGAGTGAATTGCACAATAGTCCTCGATAGTGTCACTAAGTTGCAGTTAACGTGAGGACTAATCTGCAATTTTTTGACCTGGAAATGGCCAAAAACTTGCTAATATTATCAGGACTATTTGTACAATTCGCTCTCCAAAATGACTATGAATGTGAGCATTTATTACTTTGGCACTATAACTCAACATTTGTGTCATTTTTGAAAACTATTCAATAAATAAATAATGGCTTGAGACTAAATTATAATTTGCTTACATTATTTAAAGTCAACTTGACAAATAGCTCGTAAATTTCATTACAACTCCTATTGGTTGCAGTTGCACACTTGCACTCATGTTTTGTGACTGGGGATTCTGAAGGCCTAGTGGGTGGACTCAAGTTAAGCCTTTTAATACACTTGGGCAAATCGCATCATCAAGGTAAATCATATTAATATGTCTGATGAGACATGCTCGACAATTAAATTTTTGATATGAAAAGTAAATGTATGATCTTTTGATTAACGCGACATATATACTATTGAAACTCGCTCCAATACCAAAAGTCTAGAACTTAAATAGGTTACTTGCTTAAAAACTACATAAGCCACACGATAATATTATACCCCGTATAAGAATATTAGAATTGAGAACAATTCAAGACATCGTTTATCATCATCATACTTGTCATGCAAAGCAAGCAAAGTACAATACATAACTAGGTTGCTTCTTGCACAATTTTACTTAACTATGCGAGGCTGTATCATGCGTGCTTACACAAAAGAAATTAAAGATCATAAAAATATGAATTCCTATTATTCTGAAGGTTTTATCAATGCCCAATCCATTTAATTATAAAACTCGACACGCAACTTTATACTTTTAACGATTATATATACTTTAGGGTCATTTTTATAATTTTAACATAAATTAAAAAAATTAATTAATTTGATTCTTTTTAGATGAGCACAAATGGTTCCAGTAAATATCTATTATGTGTGCAAATGGTCCCTAAAACAGATTTAGATCTTCACATTGTTGCCACTTACAGAACCAAAGTGCAACCATCCACTTAGTAGGACCATTTCATCAACTGTCTATTTCGACCCACGAGTTCAATAACGGCCCAAACTAAATTCGAAAGAGCACATGGACAGATAAACAGTTCCAAATATATAAACTAAGCAAGTGGGAGTTTAAACTCCAAATTAACAGTTTTGTCTTCTCTGATTGCTGCTGCAATGAACACTGGCTTCCTAGATATGACTCCAATTCCTGTAATGCTTGAACTTCGTTTCCTGGATGTGACTCCAATCCACGTAATGGTTGAACTTCGCTTCCTGGATGTGAGCCCGATCCTCGAAGTAGTTATGGCTGGAATCCCACAGAGTGGGTGCTGAAATGTTGTACAGGCTGTACAGAGCTTACACTAAAAATACAGGAGTAACAGATAACTTTACAAAAGAATTGAGGAGACGAAACATAAAATTACAATCTAGACCAAATCTTGTGATAAACACAATATCGCTAAACCGAATTCGCCCTCTTCCCTTAGGTGCTTAGGAAACTTCAAGGTGTTCGATTCCCATGATAAGATAGTCTGCAAGTAGAGCTTTCGCAAGCACTGAAAACTCCACAAGGGAACTGCGGACGAGTACGGTATCACCAAAAAGACTGTTTGTAGAATTGTATTTTAGATTTAGTTGTTGTGCTGAATAGATGAGAAAGATGTTGTATTTCAGACGTTTTAAGCTCTGTTTGCTATGCCAAAAAGGCCCCGCTCCCGGACTAATGTATTATTTATCAAGCGGTGCCAAGTCTGATAGTAGTCTCAGTCAAGCCTCGTTCCTGCAGGCGTGAAGGCTTTGGCATAATATTAGTAACAACATTACTCATGCTTCACAACGCCTTCTTTATGAAGTGAGCGATTCACATCCAGTTGAGCAATGTGGGACCACATTTAAAATAGAAGCTTACAAATTTTGTATTCAATCACTATTTCCAACACAAGCAGCCACCAAAGCAGAGAAAGTATGTTATAAATATATCTCATCTGCGAGAATCGAACCCGAGACTCGAGCCCGGTACTACAAGCCTTGAGTGATTGAGTTAAGATTAACATCCTAAAAATATCACGTTACAATATTTAAAGACATTAATATCATCATACCCAAAAATTTATGGCCTGTAATGTGAATCTAATCACATACTCAACTTTACAATATTCACAAGGTCGCATTTAGTGCTTCTCGAAGAAGAATATGATCACCTCCTACATATAAAATACGATAGAAACTTTTTTGAGGCGTTGAAGTTTCGCACAAGTTCGGTCTTATTCAACTTTATTGCTAAAGGTATGAGGGAGAGGGACTAGTCATTTTGGTGAGCCTTAATTAAGATACTGCGGCGGGAATCTTATTGGCCAGTTGCTTCAATTATGTGATCGGAGAGCCAATGACGTGGTCTAATAGTAGTGTGGGTTTCAGAGCAATTGTATGGAGGTTAGTTAGTTTCTCTGCCGGTAGGGTTACTAACGTGTCTAATGGAACCGATTTGAAACGAATCGAATAAGAACGGAGTTCAGTTTAAATTGTTCAAATTACAAACTAAACGTTTTTTCATAGGGTTAATTTATTGAATTGGATGATTGAGGAGTTAACGACATATCACTCACTAATACAGAAAAGGGTTACAATAGCGAGTTTTTTTGGCGTAGATAGCTGTTTTAAGGGCTAGCTAAGCCACCTTTATTGTAGTTAAAATAGTGGTCTGTAAGTGCTATTGAAGTGTTGCACTTGCGTAACGGTTCGTAAGCGCTATTGAAGTGGTGTACTTATATAGCGGTTTTGTATAGATCTGCGGTATTCCAGCTTAATCTTGTATAGCCTTGCCATATTGAAGCTTCATTTTGTATAGCGATTACTAAACGTTTTTGAAGACTATTTTGTTGCCTAGCGTGTAGTATGTGTTATTGTAGCTTAACCCTTATATAGCACATGCCGACATGCGTATGTGTTATAGTAGTTTGACACTCCCTCTGTTCCCTTTTAAGAATTGTTTGATACTCCCCTGTTTTCTTTTAATTGTATTTCTAGTCATTTTCATATAGATTAAGAAAAACAAAAACTAGTCAAACGTATATTGAAAATGTAAAATGAAAATCAATCGAAATTGATTTAACTTTGTAGAATGACAATCAATTGAAACTGGTTTAACTGAGAAGACAACTAAAAGAGAACGGAAGGTGTATAACTTTGTAAAAGAGATCAAATAAGAGAATTAAGTGAACAAGAGAGGAATAACTGAATTCCGAATTAGCATAACGCATCATAACTATTCGAAGTGAAAGTCGAATGTCACAAAAAGTGTAATGAACCGGTTACTGAGCGATTAATGTATATTGAACCTATGCATTGAACTTATTGTTCGTTAATAGTTCCTTAGGAATAAAAAATGTAAATTATATCATTCTATAAATGTTTTAACTATTGTGGTACATTTAGGTAACAATATCTTGACCCAATATCTTTAATTTTCGGTGAGTTTTCATATTGAAAACAATATAGTTGTGAATAACATTTGTTTTTTGGTACTATAAAGTTGTTTTTTTTACAAAAGTTTGAATCTTTTTCAACTAAGTTGAGCTAAAATTATGTTTTTATTTTGGTTGAGTTAAAATTTACGTTTAATTAGTTATATACTTTATGTGTATGCGTTTTTATTATTTAAAGGTCTCTAAGATTTTTATGGGTATATGGGTAAGTTTGCACACTAAAATTTATATATCTATGTGTAAAGTTTGTATCTTTTTAAGTTGAACACAAGAATTTGAGTTTAAATAATGTTTAAACTATGAAGTTATGTTCTAGGAAATTTCTTAAATTCCGGACCTTGTTTCTCCGGAATGATTCCGAATTTCGAATTAAATCATGAAATGGAGAGTTTTCAATATCATATGTGTTGATTAATGATTGAGAGTACATAACAAACTTATTTTACTATCAACCTCTTATGAAATTTCTCAAAAAAATTGTCTTACCATTTTTCTCGATTAGTTGCTAAAATCTTGTACAGTAAATATTGATTCCGATAACCATGCAAAAATGATTATTCTTAGTTTACTTAACTATATATATCATATATTACTTATATATGTTTTCAATTTCAAAAAATAAAGTCAATTTCATGCTCTAATTGAAATTCCGGAACCGTTCCGGAAAAAGAAGCTCCGGAATTTAAGAAATTTCTTATGTGTATTATGTGTATGTAATTTGAAGACCTGATGTTGTTTTGTAATAAAAGTTCGAAAATCTTGGGGTATTATGTTGATATAGTCTAGTGTTCTGAATTTTTCCATTGTATGTCAAGTATTAGTCGATTTTGTATAATAAAGTATAATCAAGTATAATCGAGTATAACGCTTTATAATATAATATGTCCTTTATGTGAAGTTACAACTAATAAAATCTGTCTAATGTTGGAATATAATGTTGATAGTTAAGTTTAATATGATATAGACTATTATAATTGATCATAATCCAATGTAATATGTTGTAATTAATTTAGATGATTTCAATTTTGGTTTAATTATTTCAAGATAAAGCATTAGATGGTTGAAGTTCTAAAGTAGCGCGAGTGGCTACGGAGAAATTTAGTTATTGTTTATTTTCTTTTTTCTTTTCTACGATTTGTTTAGTCTTCAAACTTATTAATTCTAATATCCTTACCCAACTTCCATGGTTTGTATCCAATTTATGTCAAATTCTTTAGGCTAATTAATACATAATATATAACGTATCAATTGTTGTTGGGTAGAATTCTATATCATCAATTTTGTGCAAACACATATGGTGACAAATTTGAGTCTGTTGTGGATTTAAATCGATCAAAATGTATTATAGCACATTATAATAGTCATTTCAATCCAAAAAAATAGTCTAATGCTATAAATTGTGTATTAAGGGTAAAACAATGATTTCGTATGAAAAATAGTATTCTTCAAATAATGAATACATGCATTTCTAACTAATAGAGATTTAGAGTATAATATGAGACAAATTTGTCTCCAACAAGATTCGAACTCATGGTCATGATCTATTGCATGAGAGGTTGGATCGAATGATACTAAGCTATTGAGCCATCGACTATGAGGTTATCACATTAAATAGAACTTCTTGGATAGTTGATATGATATCCATGGAATATCTGCCTAGTTTCCATGACTAACTCTGTTTCAATTTTTGTCAGCTTCTTTCTTTTCTTTTTGGCCTCATCCAAAAGTCATCCTTTAGATCCTCTAAACAACAATGAACTTTCCAAGATTAGCAAAATTGTCCAAAAGAAATATCCATTTTCTCCCAATAATTTAACCTTCCATTTTGTCGACCTTGATGAACCAGAAAAACATGATGTTCTTGATCACATTTCCTCTCAAGATCAAAACAAACCTTTCTCGTATCGAAGAGCGAAAGTTGTGATTCGTGCAAAGCGAAAATCCCATGAACTCATCATTGATTTAATCAAAGAATCTATAATATCAGACGAAATTTACACTGGAAATGGTTTCCCCCCCTTCACATTCAATGAGTTACTTGAAGCCAGCAGATTAGTCAGGACTGAAAAAAAATTCCAACAATCAATCTTGAAAAGGGGGTTGAACATATCAGAAGTAACTTGTTTACCCTTCACAATTGGTTGGTTTGGAGACGAAGCAACGTCAAGACTTGTTAAACTGTCATGCTATTATCGAAATGGGACGACGAATTTATGGGCGAGGCATATACAGGGTATCAACATTCTGGTGGATGTTGAATCAAGGAAAATTGTCCAGTTTGTGGATAGATTCAAGGGTACATTGCCTAAAGCTGAAGGTAGTGATTTCGTATCGTCTAACCAGACGTCTGATTCGGGCAAGTGCTATGTGACAGACTCGAATATCAGCATAACTGGAAATGAAGTTAGGTGGGCAAATTGGAAATTTCATGTTTCGTTTAATGCTAGGGCGGGTGTGATTATATCTACAGCTTCTATATTTGATGCTGAGATGGGGAAGTTTAGGACAGTTTTGTACAGAGGACATGTGTCGGAAACATTTGTGCCGTACATGGATCCGACAGAGGAATGGTATTACAGGACTTTTTTGGACATTGGTGAATATGGTTTTGGAAGATCTGCTAATAGTCTTGCTCCATCTGTCGATTGTCCGAAAAATGCGAAGTTTATTGATGGTTTAATGGCTGGGGAAGATGGTTTGCCTCTCGTCGTCCCCAACGCCGTTTGTATGTTTGAGAGGTTGACTGGAAATGTAGCTTGGAAACATACAGAAGTTGGTGTGCCTGGAAGAGTGGTAAATTACTAAACTCCTTCCATTTTTCTTCTTGTTCTGTTTTTGTGCCACTCTGCAAGTACATATTTAAAAAAGCTCTCGTAGAAGCGGGATACGAGGGTTAGATAGTACACAACCTTATCCTTGAGATAATGAGGAGTCTGTTACCAAAAAGATATATTGATAGATACGAAAATAAGATATAAGATCTAATCGGTAACATTTCTACTTAGTACTTAACTAGTCTTGAGAAAATTTATAGTCCGACACAATAAAAAATCGCGGGTCACTCCATCGTGTTGTCTTCAACGACTTATCCCTTGTACTTTTGCGCCCATAAGAGGTTGACTTTGATTTATAGTTTAGTACCATGTGCTTCCCTGTTACTAACACAATATTCTATAAGTTAGGTTTGCAACTTGAGAATTATTTGTATATTTTTGTTGTTTTGCAGATAACTACTGCAGCTCAGGAAGTTAACTTGGTAGTTAGGATGGTGGCTACAGTTGGAAATTATGACTATATATTGGACTGGGAATTTAAACAAAGTGGGTCCATCAATGTCGGGGTAAGAAACTATCAATAATTCGAGAGTTAATTATCGATATAGACCCAATAAATTTGATATTATTGTATTTTCGTCCGTGATGTTTGACGTTTCAAAATAACAGGTGAGCCTGACAGGTGTCCTGGAGCTGAAAGCTACACCATACTCAAATAGTCAGGAAATCAAAGAGGAAATTTATGGCACATTAGTTTCGGAAAATATTATAGCGAACAACCATGATCATTTCATGACTTATTACCTCGATTTAGACATCGATGGCATCGACAATTCATTCGTGAAAGCAAAGATGAAACCAACCAGAGTTAAGGATGTTAACATTTCACCTAGGAAAAGTTACTGGAACGTTGTCAGAGAAACTGTCAGAACTGAAGACAAAGCTAAGCTCAAACTTGGCAACAAACCAGCTGATTTATTGATTACAAATCCAAACAAGAAAACTAAGTTGGGTAATGACGTTGGTTACCGGTTGATCACAGGCCAACCGGTTACCTCCCTGTTGTTCGATGATGATTACCCGCAGATCCGGGCAGCGTACACTAAGTATCAAGTGTGGGTTACCAGCTATAACAGGTCAGAAAGATGGGCTGGGGGATTTTATGCTGACAGGAGTCATGGCGACGATGGTCTAGCAGTTTGGAGCAAAAGGTATATATCAACTACATTAATAATCTTGTCTTGAAAATTCCTTATGTTTAGGAAATGATTGATTGCTTTCTTGTTGAGTGCAGAAATCGGTCAATTGTGAACAGAGACATAGTTTTATGGTACACAATTGGATTTCATCATATTCCATGTCAAGAAGATTATCCAGTGATGCCATCGTTGCACGGAGGCTTCGAGTTACGACCAGCAAACTACTTCGAAAGAAATCCATTACTCAAGCATTGATCTATCTCAAAATTTGTACTAGTAATTTACACACAGCTAACAGAAATGTATACCCCTTACATTCGCAGCTCTGAAGAACGAAATATACAGAATTTGTTGCCTTAATTGAATACAATTGATATAGATAACGTTATATATGTATGTTCTACTCAGACATAAATATGAAGTCTTCGAAATGTTCGAAATGTTTTTGGTACGAATCGTACTGATAACATATGTTATATTTACAGAGGTTGATTAATTTTCTCAATTTAACTACTACTATTTCAAACCTTCTTATTCTTATTATTTACATGGGACAATAGAATTGGAAGCTTTAATTTGTGCAAAACTACATTTATATCTTTATTAACAAATAAAAAATAGCGTAAGCAGCACTCAATAATAATTTAATTGAAAGCAAGGGACCCTATTCTCATCTCACTACACACTCCCTTCACACATGATTCTTAAGACCACAATGGAGAAAAAAGAAAAAGAAAAAGAAAAAGAAAAAGAAAACTTAATGTATGTACAAAAGTGTATTTTATTACATCATCCTCTTCATTTGTCCACTCCGAGGTTGTCTCATTTCGGAGCTGGCAAAGGCAGTGGATGTGATTCCACTAATATGGACCATAATATATGAACATCTTCACAATTGCAAGACTTAACATCCTCGTATAGTATATAGATCCCTCTTCCTAAAAACAAATAAACAATAAAAATCAAAATATAATTATGGTTGCAATATATCTATACTAATAACATTATAAGTAGTAATGAAAGTTTTAGACCTGATAATAACATAATATTTAATTATATTCAAATATATTGTGGAATTAATTTCCAATTATAATAAACTTGCATTTTCATGTCTTGATGTGTAACATAATCAATATACTGTTGCAATAGAGTCAAGAAACGTTGCATTACTTAACCATTTTACTATTGCAATATGGTCAAAAGTACGTTGCATTAGTTATAGGGCAATGCAACAGTTATAGGGCTAATGTAACGACTATTTTAAATTATCAAAAACTATTACAATAGAGCTACATAGCGTTGCATTAGACCTAGTGCAACACAACCGAATGCAATGATACATAGATAGCCGTTGCATTAGGTCTAATGGAATTGTGTTTTGGCCTTAATGTAACGGATTTTAGCGTTGCATTAGATCATAAACGTAATATTGTCGAGACTAAAGATGTAAAACAGCCATAAGATTATAATAAAATGTTGATGAGGAGAATGAGGACTTACTCTTCCTGGGAGCCGAGTGGATTCGAATCCAGAGCTTCTTTAGAGGAGAGAAGAGGCAATGTAGCCACCCCATGAGAAGAAGGTGTGCCTCATGTTAGGTGATCCAAATTATGGAGCTCAAATAATAAGAGAGAGGAAGTGGTTGTTTGCTTGCTTAGAGAAGGGTGAAGTTTAGGTCTCGTACGGCTTCAAACAAAAGGAAAAATATAGAATGGGATTTCCATCTAGAATAATGACCAACATCACATTTATCTTGGTACAGTGTCTACATCTATCTCAACTTATGCTCTTTAAGTAGAAGGAGCCACTCAACCAACCAACTATTTATTTCATCCCTTTACTCACAAAGTTGTTTCATTTACTAATATTATAGTAATAATTTTCAACTCTTCGTCCCTAGAATGAGATTCGAACCTTAATTGATCTCATGAATTAAGAAATGATGGATCAACATCGGAACCGTTCGATTATTATCTCTTGTGATTCTCTATCTCTGTAATGTATCGATATGTATATATGTCTCGTGAAGTAGCAAAGGCTACACCAAGTCATAAGCAACATTATCCATGGAAACTAAGTTTTTGTTCTTTAAACTTTTTATTTATTAATAGTTTATTAATGATCAACATTACAATAAATTAGATTATTTTTTTATTCATACTTTATGTAATTTTTTTTTAAACAATTTATTTATGCCAATCATATAATTTTATATTCACCTTCTAGGTATTATGTAAATAATTTTAATGAAATTGGTGCACACTAATTATATGCATATAAAATTTGATCGCACCCATTCCTAGAAGATAAAAACATGTACAGTATTTTATTTTTTATTATGAATTAAATTTAAAAATAATAATACACGTATCATAATTTTCTATGTTAGAATGTAGCCTAAAACGTCACATGTAACATGGAATCCATTTCCTTTGATATGTTGTTGCAACAAGTCAATCAGATGGGTTCGTCTCGATATCTCAAGGCTACGAATAAAAAGTGATCGTTTTGGAGTCCTTCTCAAGTATTTGGTTTCTATTCGTCCACATGTTATATCTAGGATGTAGTCTCTCTCTGCCTCTCTAAAGAGTTGAGTAACAGTTGTGAAGAAAGTCAATGAGTCCGACCTTTATTTATGAGGATGAGAAATTATTTATTAATAATATAATTAACTCGAAATAATCAATACATATTAATTACTCCCTCCGTCCCTAAAAGATTGTCACATTTTGACTTTTGTGGTCAATTACAACAAAATTTGATCACGAATTCTCATTAAACGATAAGAAATAATATAGTCTTGTGGGACCTCGTTAGATTCGTCTCAATATATATTTTTGAAATATCAACTTATTATAATTTTTTCGCATTTAGAATAAGAGATATTTATATTTTAAATCATGTTTTATTGACCACCAAAAGTCAAATGTGACAATCATTTAGGGACGGAGGGAGTATAAGTAAAATAAGATAATCTGGAGGAGATAAATTAGGTGTTAGGGTTATGGGTGACTAGCTCATAAGTCCATATAAGAGGTTAGGGTTATATTTAGCTATAAATATGGGCTTATGGCAGTGACGGATTTAGAAATTTTAAAGTGTCTGTTCGAAATTGACATAATTTTAAAAGTGACTGTTCACAACACTTAAATATATTCAAATATAAATTTAAACGCTAATTTTTACATTAATATTTTTCTTTAAATATATATATATGTATATAATTTTCAAAAAACAAACTGGTTGTTCGAGTGAACATGCCTCAACATGAACATGTCCGCCATTGCCTTATGGGCTAGTCACTCATAACTCTAACATTAGGAAAAGTTAATTTTATTTTCTTGCATGCTTCATTCAATACCTGACAAAAAAATTCATTTTATTATGTAAACCGTTAGATCAAATTTCTCCCCAAAATATCAATTCAATGGTGGATTAATGATTTAAGATAACCGCTTAAAGATTTGTTTTTTTTCTTCTTTTGTAAATTAGCAATAGATGTGAGTTTCGATTCCAGGACCTTTTCGTCACTAACAAGAGTCTCTTCCACTAGACTATTCGATTAACTACTTAAAAATTTGTTTAAGCTGACAAAGCTCTAAGAAACACTAGTCAGTTATAAACGATTACTCGTTTGTTAAGTTACTTTCCGAACCGTCAGCTCGGGGTCTAGTTCAAGTAGTAACGGCCAACGGGTTATTTTCGGCTGGAGTCTCTCTTGGACAGGAGCAAATATATGAGTCCAATCCAGCCCAGTAATTAGTTGGATGGGCCTTCAAGGACCTTGTTGGGCAGGCCAGGCCACGTCTTATTAGCAACCTGCGTTCACTGGCCATCCCATCAGTCATCAGACTTAATTTGGTCGGTTGGACACGTCTAGCAAAAAGTACCTAAACATAGGGGTGGAGAAAAATCGGAACTGGAACCGAGCCGAACTAAATCGAACCGAAACCGAACCGGAACAGATGCGAAAATAATCGACTTTTTCTAAACCGATTGGAACCAAAACGATTTCGAATCCGCCTTTGAGGGAACCGAACAGATGCGGTTCGGCTTATGGGAGAACTGATAAAAAGCGAACCGAACAGATGACTATTTTTATGTAGAAAAAATTAAGCTTTGTAAAAGATAATTGGCGAGAGGATTTAACATTGTTTATTATTACTATGAATTTCGAATGTGTATATGAATTTCGAAATTATATATGAATAGAAATATATATTTAAAAAGTGATACCATATAACGAATATGTATATATATTTCGGAATTAGTTTTAAAAGAAGCTCGTTAAACTTATATAGAGTAAATATATTTGTGAATTTAATTATATACGTAAAATTTCAAAAGATTTTACAATCTCCAATCAACAAGGAAGTTATAAAACTACATTTACAAAATACTTTAGAGGTTTGATTATAGACAACTACGTTATAATACATAATTGGTTGCCTTAGAGTAGATATTCTTCATCTAAGATGAAGTTGAAGAATCATGTGTTTACATTACACAAATAATCAATTAGTCATAAATTAATTAGGCATTACTCAACACCTTGATCTTAGGTAAAAATGCATGCAACACATTCCATAATCACAAAATATGTTAAAACCACAATTAGACTCGCAATATTAATAATTAAGTGTAATCGGTTAATTAATCTAATAATTTAAGTAGACTTCTAGCCTAATGATGCTGGACCTGAGACTATTTCTCAAGGGTTTCAGGTTCGATTCTCGCATATGAGTATATTTAAACATACTTCCTCTGCTTTCGTGGCTGCATGCATTTACATCATTTCAGAACCCACTCAGTAAGATTTCCAGGTGTTTCGGCGATTTCCAGCACCCACTCTGTGAAATTTGCGGGCATTACGTGATTGGAGTCACATCCAGAAAACAAAAGTTCATTGAAGCAGCGGTCAGAAAAGACAAAACTGTATATTTGGAGCTTAGAATCTCATTTGCTTAAGTTTAGAATTGTATTTCATATCGCATGACAATTTGTAACTTCTATCGTTTGAATGAAAAAAAAATCTAATAATATTAAGTAGG
This sequence comes from Echium plantagineum, assembly GCA_003412495.2. Classification (NCBI taxonomy): domain Eukaryota; kingdom Viridiplantae; phylum Streptophyta; class Magnoliopsida; order Boraginales; family Boraginaceae; genus Echium; species Echium plantagineum. The sequence goes on along the minus strand of CM016562.1, from coordinate 28,432,187 downwards.
CTTATTTTTACTTTGCACCCTAAATTATGAAAAAAGTTTCAAACTACACCATAATACTATCGTAAGCCTCAAATTGCACCCTAAACTACGGTTTGTCTCATTTTACATCATAATATGCCAAATATGATGGAGTTTCGTTTTGAAAGAAGGGCAAACTCGGAATGACACATATATTAAAATTTTGGGGACATTTCACAAATAACACAATTTGTAAATTAAAAATAAACTCCACCTCTTCATCTTATTCATCAACCCCCCCCCCCCCCCCCCCCCCCATCTCCTTCATCTTCTTCATCAAACCCCCAATCAACACCACCACCCTAACCTTCTTCTTCCTCCAACCCCAACACCTCCGACGACCATTAATTCGCCAGATAACCACAGCCCAACACCCCACAACCATCTAATTACTATTAATAATCATGACTATATGTGTTTCTTCAAAAGATCTAGTAATAATTCTCATAATTACTACTCCTTCCATTTCTTTTATGTGACGTTTTAAGAAACCGATGTAATATTTGGTCAATATTTCCCCTTAAACCCTTATTGAATGCATTCAAAGTAGAGTAAATATATCTTGAGAAGAAGAAATTATACATTCATGTAATTGTTGATTAGTTATTAATTAGGGACATATGTGTGATAATATTGTTCCTTAATTGACGTGAAAAGCTAGAATGACATTTAAAAAATTGAGGGAATATTAATAATCATGTTAAATATATCTTAAAATTTAATTCATGTTATTTATATACAATAATAATCCTAATTGAATTTAAGCGAGCCGTTTGGTCCGGTTTGATGTTTGCCAATCAGCACCGAGCCGCGAGCCAATTTTTTTCGAGCGAAATAATGCGAGTCGAATCGAACCTTATACCATTAGTCACCGCTTTGGGTTAAGGTAGTAAGATTTTAGAGGGAAGACCTGGGTTCGAAACCCTGTGTTGGCATAGGGCATATAGGTGTTCTGCTATAAACATTATTTCTTGTTTGAGGGACCACCCAGTTTATGAATCCTCCCTAATCTTCCCATGCTTATGTGCTAGCAACACAATTACAATAATACTCGTATAAAAACCACTAATCAAGCACAACTGGTTTCTATCAATACAACTAATACCATACCTTACAAAGGTGAAATCTCAAGATTTACTATTTACTATGTTGGAGGTTCCAAGTCATAACTAGTTGCAACTATTTCCTATTGCTAGTAAGGAGGGAACTGCAGATTATGGCACGGTAAGTACGACCGTGTAACACATAATTATAACGTCTCCTCCTGCAACTTAGTCTTTCTTATTACCATCTTCGGTAATAACAATGCAATAGTTCAATATGCTCATTAGAGCGCGCGCCTGACCCTGAGATGCGGATCACCCAAATAACGTTGGCATGGCGTGTTATAACTTCTGCTCTTTCAACTTGTCTTTTATATCACTATCTTTTGCAATAACAATGCCAACCAGTTTACAAGGCTCGGCTTCCTCGAGCATCTTGACTACATTTCTCATTATTGGTCTGACAGCTGGAAGTGTAGAGGTGCATAAAATGGCAATCCTCAAAACCTTGATTGCATCTTCCTTAAAATGTTCTGGGATGGCTGAATCAACTAAACTTAAGACAGTCTCTTTTGTTTTCAGTTTGCTACTTACCCATTCGACGATATCTTTGTTCTGCCCAAACTCCGGCTCAATGGGCCTTTTCCCAGTCACAAGTTCCATTAGTACAACTCCAAAACTGTAAACATCGCTCTTCTCGTTTACCTTGTTTGTGTACCCATACTCTGCATAATGAAAAGGCTCAGTGGTGGTAGATAGGAATACTCAGGATTGAACAATTGGGCTTATATAAACATTAATGAACTCATAGGTCAGTGTTCGAGTTTATCGACCTCACAAGATGTCAGCCTAACTAATGTAGTATATCTTAAAAAAATATTCAGTTGAAGGAAGTTTATTTACCTGGAGCAATATATCCATGGGTTCCTGCAATAATATGAGTTGAATCCTTGGTAGAATTGGTTTGAGTGATCTTTGCAAGCCCAAAGTCGGCGATTGTTGGTTTAAAAAACTCATCCAACAAAATATTACTAGATTTGACATCCCTATGAATGATAGGTCTCTCACAGCCATGATGCAAGTACTCCAAACCTTTAGCCGATCCCAGAGCAATCGCGTACCTTGTACCCCAATCGAGTTCCATCTTTTTGTACACATGCAATCTGTCCCACAAGCTCCCGTTTGGCATATACTCATAAACCAATAAACTTGAGTCCTCACTTGAAATGCTGCAATACAATTTGACCACATTGATATGCCTAATTGAGCTTAATGCTTGAACTTCAGCATCGAACTCTTTCCATTTTTGTCCGCCTTTGGCCAACATAGGAGTACTACTTTTCTTTTCCCCTTCACAAGAATCATTATGCCAGATATGTTTGACAGCTAAATCGACACCATTTTCTAAAGAAACCTTGTACACACTTCCAGAACCACCTTTTCCAATTATATTGTCTTGATTGATTGCATCAAGAATCTCTTCTTCTGTGAAGGTTAGCACATGGAATGACTTCACATCCCAAGAATTTTCCTTCCACGATTTCTCACGTTCTTTCGAACTCCTCTTTGAGTATATAAAAAATGCAAGTGAGACCAGCATAGCTATTGATCCTATTAAGACACAAATGATTAGTGTCCGTAGGTCGCTTGACATGCCTGACTTAGCTGATGATGAGCATTGTCTGAAGTTTCTCAAGGTCTGACTACAAAGATTATTGTTCCCTGAAAAGCTACCATTAGAAGCCATAATTGAGAGGGAAGGTGGAATGGGACCGCTTAAATCATTTTCTGAAAGATCAATAAGATTGAGCTTTAGAGAGGACAAACTACCGGGAATCCTACCAGAGAGTTTATTATTCGACAAATTAAGAAAGTTGAGATTTCTCAAGGAACCAAGAGAGTCTGGAATTTCACCAGATAGGGTATTAAAAGCCATGCTAAGATCATTCAATGAACCACAAGAACCCAAAGATTCCGGAATTGGACCACTGAATTGATTTCCATCAAAATGAATCTTCGAAAGCTTCTTCAGCTCCCCAATTGAAGATGGTAGCTTCCCAGAAAATTGATTATTGCTCAAATCAATTAAGTCTAAAGCTTCAGCCTTCGAAATTTCAGGTGGTATTTCACCAGACATCTTATTATTAGCAAGAAACAACTGCTTTACAGCCTTAGCATTGCTAATATCAGCAGAAATAGGCCCTTCCAAATAGTTCGATTCAATATCAATGATATCAACATTTGGCAATCCCCATAATCCACTAGGAACAACCCCAGAAAGCGAATTCTTGCTTACCCGAAAACGAAGCAGAGTCTTGCAATTGCCATAGCTTTCTGGAATGGTTCCTGTAAAATTGTTCTGTAGCATCAACAACTTCTTCATGGTCCCCTTGTTACACATATCAGGCGGTATTGTACCAGTCAAAAAGTTCTCAGAAACATCAATGAAATCAAACTCCGACCATGAACCAAGCCTCTGTGGAAGAGGTCCAGTGAGCTTGTTTTGATACAAAGAAAGATCCACCAATTTCCTGAAATCCCCCAACTCCGCTGGAATCTCACCTGCGACGTCATGACATTAATAATTGATGTTCGAGTTATACTTTACAAAATTTAAACTTTTGGACGACCATAAGACACAACACTTTTAACTGAAAAAAGTTTTCATTTATGAAATTTCGCGGGTATTCAATACAAGACTAGTCCACTACTGCTCACCTGTGAATTCATTTTCCAGAAGCTGCAAGCTCACCAGGTTGTTCAAGAACCTGATTTCTGACAAATCCCCATAAAGATTATTAGTCGAAGCATCAAAATATTCAAGATTGGACAAATTTCTCAACCCAACTGGTAACTTCCCAGTAAGATCATTCTGATACAGTTCAAGCTGCCACAATTTCGTCAGCTTTGCAATCTCCACAGGAATCTCACCAGACAGATAATTCATCGAAAGCTCCAAATTAATCAACTCCGTCAAATTCCCAATCCACCCTGGAATTTGCCCTTCAAGACTACAATTGGTTAAATACAACCAGTTCAAATTCAAAAGCCTCGAAACCGCCTCGGGGAATGGAGTTCGATCAAAAGGGTTATCCCCAACACTCAAAACAACAAGCCCTGTTAAACCCTCAAGAGAATTCCAGGGGAAAATCCCTGAAAACCCACTAGAGTTCACATACAAATGAGTCAAGTTCTTCATAGAAGATAAGCTTGGAATTTCACCAGAAAACAAATTGTTCCCAATATCCAAGTACTTCAAACCAACACACTTCACCAAATCACTCGAAATTTCTCCATGCAACATGTTTTGTCCTAATGAAAGTTTTTCCAACGACTTTAGCTCGCAGATTGAGCTGAAATTAACAGAGCCAGTGAGGTTTTGATTCGACAATTCGATTTCAAGAACCAAGTTATTTGAGTCACAAGAAATTCCAGTAAAATTGCAAATTGAGTTTGAAGGAATCCAATTATCAAAAACCATGTTAGGGGAATTTAATGATGATTTGAGAGTGAGAAGAGTTTGAAGATCATCATTAGAGGTGGCTATAGGGAGGAAGAAAATGAGGCAGAGTAATGAGATATGCATAATATTTGGTTTGAAGAATGTTTTTTGGGGCATATTTTGGAGGGGGAGAAGGAGAAGATTGACTTTGATAAATGTTTTTGTTGGGTGTTTTAGAAGTTTAAAGATGAGAAGAAAAGCTGATATCGCCATTTCAACCACATCTTGGTGTTCACACGCAGTCTTTTTATATTTTATATTCCCTTCATTTTTTAAGCTATCATTTAAAATATTGTTTAATTTTATTTAAAAAATATTTGTCGTTTTAATATGTTTTTAGTGGCAAATTTAGTGTATGTATTAATGATTAAAATATTCACGAGAACATCGAATGACTTAGTGGTTAGAAGATTTTTCAGTGATTTAGAGATTCTGGGCTCGATTTTAATTGGAAGGGGACAGTTGGTGGTTTTAAAAAGAAAGAAAATATTTATTAAAAGAAATAATTAAATATGTATATAAAAGAGAATAAGTAGGTATAATTCATATTGTTAAATACAATCATGCAAGGCGTTGAGTTTTATTACTTCGGTAATTATTAGTACAAAAATGATTGATGGAATCAAATGGGTTGTCTTGAAGATTTTCAAAACATGCCACATGATTTGAGTTTCATAATAGATTGATTTTCTATTTTTACACTCCATTTCATATGAAAATTTGGTAATCGGTCGGTACTAAATTATTTATCTCATTTAATTTTAATAATTACCAAGACACGACTTAAAACATAAATATCTCTAACTTTACAAACATAAATATTATATAAAGTAGATATTTCAAAAATCTACGTTCAAACGAATTTAATAATATCTCACATGATTATATTATTTCTTATCGATTAATGAGAATTTATGATTGAAATATTTAAATTTCAATTTCTAAAATAGAAAGTGATCTAATAATTTGAGATAGAGGAATAGATATTTATTACCAAAACTAAAGATTTTTGTATTTATATGTTAATGATAATAATTAATGTAGGATTAGTGTTCAAAGTTAATTAATCTCACAAATCAGTGAAACGAAGTTGGTAAAAACTACTCGGTAAGTTTTGTTCTAGATAGGTTAAGGTTAAGGTAGATGTGACAAAGTACTTTGTCCTAGATGCCATGATAAAATTGGAAAACCGAGTGTACCTAACATGATCCCAACAAATTAAAGATATATGTTTCCTGCTAACATCTTTTTTCAATTATCAGTTTTATCATTTCTACATTAATTGAAGTAGAGTTTACCATATATCTTAAACTAGTCAAATGAGTATATATACTATCTTATTTAATCGTTGTTATTCGGTATATCTTAATACTTATCAAAATGAAAAGTAACTTATTTTCATAACATATAATGATTACTGAAGATCTAAAGAAACGAGAGTGACATTTAAAAGGGATAAAATCTAAAATACTTAAATAGAGGTGGCACAATTTAAAAAAGAAAAAAAAAAGAAAAATAACAAGTAGTATAAATAACAAGAAGAAGAAGAAGAAGAAGAACAAGAATATAGGGGTAGGGGTGGGGTGGAATGAGGGTTTGGTGAAGAAGATGAAGGTTGAAGAGTGTGGGTGGATAGGGTATGAGGGTATGAGCAGGGTATGACGAAGAAGAAGGGGTAGATTCAATTTTTAATTTAATAAATTTTGTTATTATCAAAAAGTGCCCATAAAAATCATTAACGTGTTGTTCCAAGTTTGCCCTTGTAAGGGGCTAATATTTCAATTTAAGGGGTAAAATGAAGAAAAACAAAATCAAAGTTTAGGAGGCAAATTAAGACTTAAGAGAGTAGTTGGGGGCAATTTGAAATTTTTCGTGATAGTTAAGGGGGCAACAAGAAAATAAACCTAAAACTTATACCATATATCTTTAATTCTCAAGAATACAGATGGGGCACATGCCCCTCTATTCCTACTCGTCCCGTGTCTAATGCAATAAAAGAATGACAAGTTAATTTAAAAATGTAATATCTTCTTCAATTTTTATTTTGTCTTACCCATTTGCAAATGAATTAATATGACAAAGAAAAATAGTATAAGGGTCTGATCTTCTGAGAATATAGAACATTCTATATTATTGGTTCGTTGATAATTTCATATAAAATAAAAAACTTTGACTAAAATAAAAAGTACTAGTTTTGATTTACTTGATTATAGAGAAAGTAGTGTATTAAGGATTGAGTATATAATTATTAATTGATATACCGTAAGTACTTCATTCTGCAAAACGTAATCTGATCATGAAGATAAAAATATTAAGGTAAACGACATTAGACATAACTAACGATTCATTCATTCATCAAATCAATTATTCATATTTACTTTCAATTCAAGTACATCACTGCAGTTTATAAATTGTTTCACTCTTCTACTTCGTCCATTTTGCATCATTAAAATGTAAAATCTATCAAGTTTCTTCGAAAGTAGAATTTAGTCTGCACACATAGAATAACTTATGAAAGGCAACCGCGACCCTTAATTTCCATTCTTCATAGCTTATGTGTGTGGACTAAATTACCTCGCTACGTTCGAAAACACTTGATAGGTCTTAATTTTAATTGTGAAAATTGTTGATAGTAGACGAGTGGAAAGGTTTAAAAACTTTATTGATCTATTTGGATCAAAATTGAGTATGTATGATTAATCTAATAAATAAATGAAACATTGGTTGTGTCTCGTTCCATTTGCCCAAAATACTATATTATTAAAAGATACAAATGAAATTGTGCTTAAGGTCTATACAAGTTTAATAAATCGCCGAACTAAATTGAACGTAATTATATTTGATTTTGATACGCGCAGGTTCGAATCTTACGTTCAACTCGGTCAAAAATGTGCGAACCACACCATACCTTAAGCTTGGCTTAGTCCGAAATGTGCGAAATGGACCGAATTATTTGTGAAGTGCGAAAAAGTTTTGTCTAGTTCGCAAAACGTTCGATGCGATTAGGCATTTAAGCGAATAAGAGAGAGACGACTGATTAGTGATGAGGAGATGTGGAGTGGAAGTGATTTTTATGATTTATGTTCGGTTTAGGACTTTTAAGTCTCGACTTCAGAATATAAAGAAAGCGAAACCCTATATTAGTGTGCGAGCTGAACTAAATCAATTTGTTTGGAATAGATCAATTAATAGATACAATGAACAAGTCAACTCGCTCATTCGATATTCAAGGCTTCTAATCTAATTATATTTGGCTTTGATATATTTTTAAGAGTTCGCTAGTCAACATTGATTCTATAAGATTTTCAGGTATTTCAGTGGTTCCGTTTTGATAATGATTAAAGAAAGCAAGATAAGTTGTGTATTTAGAGTTTAAACTCCCGTTTGTTTTATTTAAAATATAATTTCATATCTTTTTGACATTTATAACTCCTATCGTTGAGTAAAAAGCTCGCCCCATGCCCCCCTCCATTAAGTTTGTACGTTAACTTGCCCATGTCATCGTTAAATATGCTATAAATCAACTATTAAAAAATAAATGTGAGTATTACAAATATTTAAAATTGTGAATAAACGTTTAATAAATTTTATTTTGGACCCTGAACTATGACGAAAATTTCAAATTGGACCTTAATACTATCCTAAGACTCAAATTGGACCCTATACTACGGTTTGTCTCATTTTGCCCCCTCAAACGTCAAATTTAGATTGAAATTCGTTTTGGAAGAAGGGTAAACTCGGAATAGCACATATATTAAACTTTTGAGGCATAGTTTATAAATAAGAAAACTTGTTAAATTAAAAATAAACCCACCACTTCATCTTCTTCATCAACCCCCACCCTCTTCATCAAACCCCCCACCAAAACCACCACTCCAATCTTTTTCTTCCTCTGTTCGCTATACTACTTGCACTTGAGGGGATTTAAATGGTTGATTTAATGTTGTTGGATAGACATCCATCTGTTAGTTGTCTCGTAATTTCTCTGAATTTGGTCCACTCTTTCTGTTCTGATTTTTTCATTATCTTTTAATCAATGCCTATTGCCCCAACTAATACCCACTATCTATGCAGATTGAGTCTTTATCTCTTACTTTTCATGGTCACGATCTCATAGTTGATTCCGAACTGGAGCTTAACTATGACAGGTTTATACTATTTACTTTGTGACCTCTAGTATTTTGAGTTCCATGAGTTGAACCATATTCATTTATTTACTCTTCAGACGTTATGGTTTGCTTGGATTGAATGGCTGTGGGAAGTCTACTATTCTTACTTCAATAGGGATGCGTGAACTCCCTATACCAGAACATATGGATATTTTTCATCTTTCTCGAGAGATTGAAGCTTCTGATATGTCTTCACTTGAAGCCGTCATAAACTGTGACGAGGAGAGGATCAAACTAGCAAAGGAAGTAGAAGAACTGGAGTGGTGGTGGTGGTGAGGGGTTTGATGAAGAAGATGAAGAGAGTGGGGGATTTGATGAAGAAGATGAAGTGGTGGGGTTTATTTTTAATTTAACAAGTTTTCTTATTTATAAATTATGTCTCAAAAGTTTAATATATGTGCTATTCCGAGTTTACCCTTCTTCCAAAATGAATTTCAATCTAAATTTGGCGTTTGAGGGGGCAAAATGAGACAAACCGTAGTATAGGGTCCAATTTGAGTCTTAGGATAGTATTAAGGTCCAATTTGAAACTTTTGTCATAGTTCAGGGTCCAAAATGAAAATAAGCCTTTAATAAAGAAAACAATCTATACCTCCTTAATAATACTACTTCATATATAAACCGCCCAGACCCACCGTCTTTTTCATTCGCCACCGCCCGATTCCCCACCCCACCCCCACCCCCGACGTGACCCGACGCTAATTGCGTACATAACTTCACCAGGAAGAAGATGACAGGTGAAAATCAAAGAAATTAATAAATAATTGAGTAAGGTGAGTTTATATGTGATGTACTTGGTGAAATAAATGTTAACAAAATGATTGAAGCAATGTTAGTTGGTTGGTGGTAGTAGTTGAAGAGGAAAGGTGGGGCACATGTGATAAGGGTAGCGAATGGGGGAAGGGACATAAAGTTGAGCTTCATTTTAACTTAATCATTTTAACCCTATTTATGATTAGAGGGAAAGTACTATAATCAAATCTATCAAAAAAAGTTATAAGACTTAAAAAAATTGAAAATAGGTGTGTTAACTAGTTTGATGTTAATTAATAAATTTGAATCGCTTGATCAAATATATTTTTAATTTCTTAAATCTTATGACTATTTGTAATGATTTGCTTCTACGAATTTCCCTTTAATTAACAAAAAAACTATCTAATACTCTTTCCGTTTCAAATAGTTAATTGTTTATAAAAAATTTACTTTTTCACAATAGTTGAGTGTTTACAGAATTCAATGTACTTTTCTACTCATGCTTTACTTTTTCACAATAGTTGAGTGTTTACAGAATTCAATGTACTTTTCTACTCATGCTTTACTTTTTTACCCATGTTTTAAAGGTTACTTTTCATTTTAAAAGTATTATGTAGGGTATAATAATAAATTTTTTTAACTCTTAATAAATTACATTTTTGTTAAACAATCAAGTATCTGAAACATAGGCAGTATTAGTTAACACACATGCAACACACATAAAAAATGTCCAACATACATACATGCAACGCGAACACTATTCTTTGAATCATAAAAATGGCCAACAAACATGCATATTCTGCCCGTTCGCTATAACTGTTAAAATACACATTTCACATCAAAAGTTAATATCCTTCCAAATCAGTACATAAAATCTTGAACTACTCTCTTTATTGCCAATTAATTTTAAATAAAACCCCATATATAAACTCTTAACAAGAACATAACCTAATTAGACCTTGTACCCTTTACTTGACAATGGAAATAAATAGATTTGGCATTTCATTTTCCGTTTAGTTGGAGGAGAATGAAAAGCATTAGTGGTAGAGTGATGGGAGATGGATTTCGTTGTCTGATTCATAAAGTAAATTGGTATGAGTCTCCATGTGTGCAACTCATAGCATGCGCTGGGGTTTGGACTCATTCTCATGCATCTTCCTTATCAAATTTTCTTGTATCAGCTTCTTACATCTTCCATAATTGTCTCTTCACTTATAATCGGACAAACACTTTACTATATGTCTTTGTTGATTTATTAAAGATTAGACCACCGTCGGCAACTAAATAGCGCTCTCATGGTAACCTCTTTAACCAACAAAACAATCAGATTAATTGTATATATATATATATCGATCTATAGAGCGAATTGCACAATAATCTCTCATAATAGTGTTATTAAGTTGCAATTTAGTCCGTAATAATAACACCATTGCAGTTTAATCCACAAAGATTGCAGATTATTAGGATATTAGTTAGTTTTAGAGAAAAAATGTGTTTGAGGAAATTTGAACTTGGGATTTTTTTTTCATTTTGTTTGGGATTTTTTATTTATTTTGTTTTCAATTTTGTTTTCGATTCCTTTTCTTCTTCTTTTTTTTGTTTCTTTTCGATTTCATTTCCTAGTAAAACTATTTCAATTTTTCCGGTTTCGTACTTTTCGACAAAGATGATCGATTTTAATAATTTTGTTTTGGAAAAAATATTCGATTTTGGTAGTTGTTTCGCAAAAAGTTTTCAATTTGGTAGTTGTTCAAAAAAGTAAAAAATCGAACATTTTTGCTAAAAAGATTTGATTTTGATAGTTGTTTCAACCAAAATGTTCGATTTTTGACATTTTCTAAAACAACTACAAAAACCAAAACTTGTTGCGAAACAACTACTAAATTCTAACATTTTTACTAGGAAAAAATGGAAAAGAAATTAAAAAAAGGAGAAATGGAATCGAAAAAAAATTAAAGAAACTGAAAAAAAAAATCGAAAAAAAAATGGAAAAGAAATCGGAAAAAATTAATTACGGGGAGTAAAATGCACCAAAAAAAGTACTACCTCCATTTCAAAACACAAGACTTTTCCGTTTTTCCGTGTATAACTTTGATTAGCAATAATTAATTAATTACACTATAAAAATTGTAAAAGTAACTTTTGTGAAAGTACTCTTCGATATAAATTTATCGATATTAATTATATATTTTTTGAACTAAAGAATAATAACTAATTGACTGTCAAAGTTAGGCACGCAAAAACGAAAACGTCATATATTATGAAATGGAGGGAGTATACAAGATTACAGTGTATCCAAATTTGCGTTTTAACCTTGACTTAATGTTAAAACTTCAATTTTGGCTCAAAGTTATAATTTTCCGTGTACTTTTAACGGTTGGGGAACTAAAGTGCACCAAACGTACAAATTTCGAGAACTAAACCTGCAGACCGACCATTAAATAGGACTAAAATAGAGAAAATTGTTGAAATGGTTCCTGATAGTATGACCGAGTTGCACGTTGGTCCCCAATAGTTACATTGGTCCCAATAGTTACACGGTTGCACTTTAGTCCCCGAAAGTGGCCAAAAAGTTGCACTTTAGTCCCTACGTCAAGTTTTCTGCTAACATTTCAGGTTTAGGTGTTAAAATTGGGGTAAAAATATAATTTTTAAGACGTAAAATTGATTTTTTGCCCGAATTGGTGCTAAAATGAAACTCCACAACCCTAATTGGGGTGAAGAAAAAAAGGAATTTTGAATGGAGGGGGTTGTGGAGTTTCATTTTGGCACCAATTGGGGCAAAAAATCAACTTTAAATTTTTAAAATTATATTTTTACCCCAATTTTAACTAATGTAAAACTTGATGTGGGGACTAAAGTGCAACTTTTTGGCCACTTTCGACAACTAACGTGTAATTGTGTAACTATTGGGGACCAAAATGCAACTCGATCATACTATCGTAACCATTTCAACAATTTACACGACTAAAATATAACTTATATTCAATTACCAGAATCATTCCAACAATTATCTGTAAAAAGATGGAGTAAAAAGTAGTATGAGTAGTCAAATCTCGAAACACGTCAATGAGTTGGGACATTGTTTTTTTGATTATCCAGTAGTGAGAAGCTTCTGTGGCTAACCATTCCCACTCAACTTAGTTGATTGAATATTTGAGTATCTATCTAGTAATAGTGTGTGTAGGCCACTTAATTATTGTGCTTCAATTATTATGAGTTTTCAAGATATAAGTCAACATGGGCGGCCTTTGAAATTTCCACTACATACACGAACACGACGTCGTCTAAGGGCCCAGGTTGAAGCACCGTGTGCAGTTTCGTCCACTCATGAAGAATCAAAATGGAGAATTTCCTTTTTGTTTTCTTTTTGTAATTATATACAAATATTTAACACCTAAAAGAGAAATAAATGAAATATTGATATCTTTCGTACTCCTTTTTGTTGACAACTTTTCAAATTCGTTCATGTTGTGGAGTAGTTTATAATTAGTGTAAAAGCCAAGAATTATCACTTTTGTTGACCCCGATAACTAATATGTCAAATGTATTTGTTCGCTCAATGTTTTTACATTATTAATGAATATTTTGAAATCTTTTTATTATGAAATTATTAATTAACTAATAATGATATAATCTCAAAAATAGTTATTACATTTTTAATGTAGTTTTTGGCGATTTTTTATTTTTCTTAATCAATGTATAAATAACTATACCAACAAGTATAAAAAAAATAGAGAGAGTATAACATGTATAATTAGTTTTATATAACCAAAATTTAAAAAATGAGCAATCAAAGATGGAGGATATTGTGCATAGTTGTATAGTTACTATTAGGAGTAGAGTGAGTAGTTGGAGAGTGCCCCGAACCAAGTTGAATTGGCAAATTTGTATAGATTGAGGGATCTCATTTGATGTTTTGATATAGCGTGGCTTTGTATCTCGTTTTGAATAATATAGAACCATTTTCTGAAAAAAAAAATTCAAAAATGATTACCTATCCCCATAATTAAAAGTGGATGATGTTTCAAAGATGCAAGAAATAGTAGAATTTTAACAACAAAGTTATGGACCAGCATAGCTAAAGATATTTTTTTAACAAACATGCGTTAGCTCTGTTGTATATATGAACTTCTTATCTATTGTTCATGTTAACGGATTTGTGACTTGACCTTTGGCGCTGATTAAGTGGTAAAAAGTTTGGGATGAATAGCGTCACGTCATGTTTCTTCTGTGTTGTGTGATTTCAAATTTTTTATGAGATCGTAAAACGAGCGGTTCAACTTTATTTTTTCTTTTCCGTCGACGGAATTGCAAAAATTAAAAGTGCTCCGTCACTCCCACGAGAGGCAATGACTTTCCATCAATTATTCATTTTTAATTTGAAAAATATATAATTATTAACTGTTAAAAGTGTCAAAAGTTGAAAATATTTAAAATGTGTATTCTTGTCATTTTGCCACTTGAAAGTGAAAGAAATGAGTGGAAATATTATCAGGTTCGCGACAAGATCACAATAAGACAAATGGTGATGAAGCATGGTGAGCTGCACCTTAAATTATTGATTGATATGCATATCGAACACGAACATGCTACATTAATATACTCCGTATAATAATAGTCCGTCCGGTATAAATATTTAACAAAAATGTAGAAATATAGAGGGAGATATTTTATTGATAATGATTGTTGTTGTTCTTGTTGTTCATACAATATAGAGATCACCTATATTTATAGGTGAATATAAGCTAAACGTAGTTTATTATGAGGGCTTATGGCTCGTCACCCATTAGCCTAACACCCTCCCTCAAACTCATGATAATTTTATAGAATTTCCATGAATTTGCAACAACAATAGTAATAAGAAAAACGAAAACGTAAACGCAAACGTAAATTTGGATCAAGCCGGATCCATGATTAGTGCGTATTGGTATCGCCAGACAACGCATATCAGAATCGCCAGATAATGCGTATCATCAATCATTAATTGCCAGCAACGCCATCCTTTTCGAACCTGTCAGATCTCTGCGTATAGGACTCGCCAGACAATGCGTATCGGACTCGCCAGACAATGCGTAATTTGCCAATCAATAACTGTCAGGAACGCCATTCTTTTCGAACCTGTGAGATCAAATCTGTTCAAAATTCCACTTCAACTCGAAGTAGAATAAATCGATTTCTCTTTTTTTTTCCCTCTTTTTTCAATGGGATACTCCCATTCTCCATAATCCATATCTCCCACCCTCAAACTTATGGTAATTTATCTAAATTTCCATGAGTTTTTAACAATATTAATAGTAGTAATTTCAATAGAATTTTTTTTTAAAGAAATATTATAAAAGTAAAATCGAAAAAGATCAAATCCCGCCGGTGAGTATTACATAGTAGAAAACCCACCGGCAGGGCAGCGAAATGTGTATTTAGGCCTCAAGAGTCGATATGCTCTGATATTATGTAGAAATATAAAGGGAGATATTTTATTGATAATGATTGTTGTTGTTCTTGTTGTTCATACAATATAGAGATCACCTATATTTATAGGTGAATATAAGCTAAACCTAGTTTATTATGAGGGCTTATGGGCTCGTCACCCATTAGCCTAACAAAAAATAATTAAATCACGTTTACTTTTCGTTCTCCTTCGATAGACCATATATTAAAGCAAATTGCTGAAATAGTCCTCAAAAGTAGATTCGGGTTATCTTTTGATCCCAAAAAATATAAAAGTTACAAATGAGTCCACAATATTGGTCAACGGTTGCAGATTGGTCCAAAATTTAACTGTGCTGATACATGTTAACGGCTCACGCATCTCGTGAGTTACCTGCGTTGTTAATAAGTTAGAACAGTAATAATAGAATAAGTTTATACGCCAATTATAATCGCCACTGTGGCGTTAAAAATTAACGCCTTTATTAGATTTTGGACCAATTTGCAACCATTGGCCAATATCGTGGTCTGAATTACAACTTTTGTACTTTTGAGTACCAAAAGACTACCTGAACCTACTTACGAGTACCATTTCAACAATTTGATCAATAATATTCGAACACAAGATACAATTCCATCAATACTTCAATCTTACTACAATTATTCGAAACTTATTACATGGATCAAAATTATTTGCAATAAAATTAAAAACACATGATATTTAGCAAAACACGCACCCTATTTATGTCGAATTTCACTCTAAATTGTTGTTAATTTGTGATTTGAAGGTGACGTTTTCCTAATACTCATGGGGCGATATGCTTCTGTGTTACATGTCTGGATCCATCGTCCAATAAAATTAAAAGGTTTGAGACAAACGATGACGAGTGATCGGGCTGGGCGCATGATCGGGTGAAATAGTTCCGATGGGCCCGATGACAAGTTCCGATATATGGTACTCCCTCCTTCCCATTTTGTTTGGGTTGTTTTGATTTTCACGGTCGTCGAGACACGATTTAAAATGTAAATATCTCGATTTTTATACGTGCAAAAATTATAAAAGTTTGATATTTCAAAAATATACATTGAAACGAACCTAACAACATCTCATATGACTATATTATTTCTTATAGGCTAATAGAAATTCATGGTCAAAATTTTTAAAATTTGACTCCCAAAATAGAAAGGGGACAAACAAATTGGGATGGAGGGAGTATATCTGTTTTGCTAATTCTGATGAACTTTGGGGCTTAGTTAAGTTATGTATTAGCCTATAATAATGGACTCCTTATAGATGACTTGTATTAATAATTACTCATAAACTTAGATTAGGGTTCTCGAGTAGTTTTCTCTGAAATGTTCTTCTGGTATTGTGATGATCAACATATCTAAGATCATAATTCGGACATTTATACTTTACTTTTTCATTGTGGAGACATTTGTTTCTGGTAGAACTAACTCGTAAATTAATTCGACACAGTTATAGGAATACAATGTCAAATATAACCTTCTCCTTTATGTTTAGCACTCTTACATTGTACATTGTCTTAATTTCTAAATTGTGTATATCGAAATATGCTTCTATTACACTCATATCTCCTCTTCAAATCTTTTGGTTGTCTTTTGGTCATACAAGAACTTCAATCAAATAAATGGTTGCCAATTCTAACATAGTACATCTTCAATATATATAATGACCATCAAATGATAAGCCACACTATTATATTTAGACCTTTCATATAATGTGGATCACAAGTATATTGTGTTACTATATTAAAATTAACCTAGCAATCTAACACTGAGTCCATAAATCCATTTTTTAGTAGTGAATCAACAATTCTATATATCAACTGCGATATATATGAATTACGCAGCTTGGATCGTGACCATCACTAGGCATTCAAGAAACATGAAACCTTCCATGTATTTGTAGAAAATTTAGTCCAAAATACTTTCACTTGAGAAAATTATTGCAATTTGCAAGTCTCAACTTTTTAGGAAAAAAATCGTTAGTGATATCTCTTTATAATATTATTTCGTGTCATTACTATAATTTGAGAAACACTTTAATAATCAAAATCATAATTTGGTTGAAGTTATTATAAGGGCCACTTTTATAGGAGGAATATCATTCACATTAGTATTATATCCACTTAACAAGACTTTTAGGTAAATTCATTGATAGTAAAAGTATCGGTAATTGCTGAATTCTTCTCAATTTTTATGATATCACCCGTTAACTTAATAAAAGTATAACAATAAAGAGGTTCAGACTCTCAATCTAAGAGCTCTATCAGTTTGATGTCCTGTGTATGATGTCCGATTATATATGAATTATCATGAGTCGAAATATTTGGAATGATTTAAATCTAAATAGTCAATTACGTGAAGGCTATACGTCAAGTTTTTTCATTCTAAAAACTTTACAACTTCATTGACGTAAGTTCTTTGGGGATGAATACATTATACATTCCAAAACTTGTGAAAAGGGGTCAATTCGCGTTGTGTACTTGTGGCCAAACATTTAACGGATCAGGCTCGCTCGAATCGTCCAAGGCCCCGACCTACTAGTCCGGTTCTTGCCCTACTCAGGCTCACAAGTCCAGTGAACCTGATTCATTAGTTCATTAAATGGATATGGGCCTAGGATTTGGGCCCTCTGTCAAAGCCCTTTAATAGCCCACCAAATATTTAGTGGGTATTTGGACTGGGCCGGTTCGAGGCCCCCTAATGGCTGTGATTAACGGTGGGCCGGGAATATACGCATTGGCCCATCTGGAGTATAGCAAGTTTATTTCAAGACAATTTTTAGCCCATGTATGAAATGTATTAAAAAATAAAAAGTGTATATTTGTAGAGTTAGGGATTTGAATGTTGATTGTTAAGTTTAGAAGCAAAGGATATTGCCAGTGACCAAAAGGTCTTGAGTTCGATACTCACTTCATCGCTAATTTATAAATTAAAAAAAAAAAGTTTAGAAGCAAATACTTAATCATTCTGACAAGCTCATATTTTGTTTTATTATACTACCTCCTTCCCTAAATGATTGTCATATTTTGACTTTTGTTGGTCAAACATAATAAAATTTAATCATGAATTCTCATTAAACGATAAGAAATAATATAGCCTTGTGAGACCTTGTTAGATTCGTCTCAATATATATTTTTCAAATATCTAACTTTTTATAATTTGTTCGCATGTAGAATAATATATATTTACGTTTTAAATCGTGTTTTGTTGACCACCAAAAATTAAAATGTGACAATCATTTAGGGATGGAGGGAGTATATTAGAACTAATAATGTTGTCTAGCATCTAAACAAAAGTATAAGATGCATCAATCTACTATTGTTTAAAGGGCGAATGACATCATCGATCACTCAAAGTATCTAAAATTTCCACTTCGATCACCCTATTTTAAAAGTGTCAATATTATTCGATCACTTTCATGCAGCTTTTTGTTGAAATTTGGTCACTAAGCGCTTTTGAAATTTTTTGATCAATTTCGTAAGTTTTTTAACAAGGATGTAATAGTCTCTTAACATTTATACACATTAAACCATCTTCTTCCTCACACCCCTACCCCAACTACCACCCATACCCCCTCCCCGATTTGCCCCCACGACCCCCACCAGCCACACCCTTGATTTGCCCCGACCAGCCACACCCACCCCAAGCTTCCTGCAACTCCTCTATTTGCTTGTGGTACATTAAGACACAAGGCAAAATTAATATTACGTTAAAAATTATCTTTTACAATATTTACTCCTGCCAATTTATCCAAAACAAGAATACGTACTTAATGTTCATTATGACGGAATGATCAAATGGAACATTTTTTTCAAACATGTATGATCGAGTGGTGACATGATGCGAAACATTTGTAATCACACGTACCTTTTAATAATTCTTTAATCGATCACTTGGATATATACTAGATAGACATACTTCTTTGCATAATGTCAACCATATGTCATTTAGTTAAAGTAAGAACTTTCTTAGGAATCCTCAAAATATAACTTCCTTCGGGGCCGGATCAACCCACATTCATGATGAGTAGATGAATGGTATTCAAGTTTATCGAGGTAGATAACGATTCTACTAGTTGATGAATTACATAGCCCTTGTTTTGTAAACAAAACAAAACAAAGGGAAGCAATTTAGTGAAGCTAGTAATGATTACACACTTTCACTAATAAAGATTGACTTCAAGAGTGAGTACAAACATCAAAAACCACTTAATAATTGATTATGATTTAAGTTCTCTCCTTTTGGTGAACATGATAATATCACTCAGTTTCATAGTTGTATATGTCCAAAGATGATCATTTCATCGAACTTAGGAACAAAATATTATTTTATTCTAAGAGGCCATTTTATGTATATCTTATGTTTCCTTTTATGAAAAAAACATAAAATGAAATTCGATCCACGAGTGTGACTTCCATGACAAAAATTGTCATGATTAATTAAATTTCGACTCCATCACAACCGTCAAATGTGAGAAGTCTGGAGCTGAAGTTCTTAAATTACTTTGAAAATCTTTATGTTGATAAACTGGAGTTTGAACTCATATTCTTAAACATGATGAAAATAGCTTTTCACCATTTACTCACTCATGTTTTATATGGTTCCATTCACTCACTCATCTTCCAAACACGGTTCCAATTGGTTAGTCAACTATTTTGGTCACTGTTGACTTTTTTAATGGTAAACTAGTCATTTCATTTTTATTTTTTTATATATAAAAGTTTGAAATGATTATTTTGCCCTCCTTAAAACTTTCTTAACTACTACATTTACAAATAGGGGGATATAATTGTAATTTTACTCATTTTTGCTTTTTTGTTTTTAGAAATAATAGATACAAAATGACTATTTTGCCCTTCAAAAAAGTCAACATCACACAAAAATAGTTGACTAACAATTGCTTGATCAGAAAAGTTGACGGAATCACTACTTAAAACCGCTTTTGAAAGATGAGTAAGTAAATGGTGAATATTTTATATTAATCAATAATCATACTCACTTTTAATCAATAATCATACTGATGAGTGATGAATGATGCATTTTGCCCATAATTATTAATCAATAATCATACTCTGATACTCACTTTTACTTTTTTATACAATTCTTAATTTGATTTGATAAATATATAAGTATATATATGATAATTATTTTGAACATGAATCTTGCTTTAGGATTTAAAGGCGAACCAGAGAGAAAAATATAGAGAGAAATTATATTTTTTTAATTTCCATTGTATTTTGGCAAAAGATTTAAAGGCGAACAAGAGGGAAATAAATAGAGAGAAATTTTGTTTCTTAAATTTCCATTGTATTTTGACACATGCGACCTCATTTATGATAGATGTAATATATTATTACTAGGACACTTCCATTTTTGTTAAGGTATACATGTGTATACCCTAAGTACATATTAGGTGCTTTCTTGCGCTTAGTTACAATTTGATTAATATGATACATTGTTGATTGAAAAATCGATATTTCCTTTTGTTTTGAGTGAATGCTAATATTGTTTGTCGTCTATTCAATCTATCAGAGATATATCGAGGACGACTTTTATCGGAAGCAAAAGCGGATCTTGAAAGTTTATAGTTGTATTAGCTTTTGCATCGATGTAAGAATACAATCATTCTTTCTCGGTTAGTTAAATTCTAAGTGCTAAAGATTTTAAAATTGATTTTATATATTAAAATTTGATTGTTTTAATATAAAACGAAAAGTGTGTTTTTGTGCGAAAAATGAATTTGTGTTTGAAATAAGAAATATAGCACAAATCGAATGATATATCTTTGTGATATAAAGAGGTCGACTTGTTCTTAAGTCTTATATTAAACACCTCTTAAAAGGATTTTATTTTCAAGCTGAAAAGACGTCATCAGAGCTTGATCGGACCTTGCCAAGTCCCGATCCAAGATCTGACCAGGCTCGTAGCTGATTTCGGGGCTTGATCGGAGCTTGGTAAGTCCCGACTCAAACCCTGATTAGTCTCGTTGGTAAATTCGGAACTTGATCGGGACTTCTTCAAGTACCGACCAAGGTCTGATGACGATTTAAAAACGATCACAAATTGTAATTGCATAAAACCCTTACTAACTCCGACTTGAATCTGTATTATTAGCTAATGGACCCTTATTTAATTTGATCGGCTGGGTTCAAACCCTTTCCTTCACACTTATTTCCTTCGATAATTTCCAGCTATATTTGAAAGAAGCAACATAATTATCAAGCTCTCTTGGATCAAACTTGAAACCATCTAAATAACTAAAACAATAACTATTTCACATACTCTGCCCCCCTCAAGATGAAGCTGAAAGAAAGCTCATCACAAATAACATTGGGGAAATAACTAGAGGAGACAAAGACTTGATAAAAATGTCATCCAATTGATCTTTTGTAGAGTTGAAAACATGTTTGACAAAACTATCCTTTTAATAATATTTAGTATAGTGACAATCAAGTTCAATGTGTTTTGTCCTCTCATGATACACATGATTCTCCACCACTGTAATAGCCACGTTATTATCACAGTAAAAGCAATAGCCTACTAATCTATGATATATAAATGTTGTAAGATGAAACTGAGCCAATCTAATTCAGACACAGTCACAATTGTACTCCCGTATTCTGCCTAAGTAACAGATCTAGCCACTCCAGGTTGTTTCTTTGCCTTCCGGGAAACAAGTGAGATGCCGATAAAAACATAATAACATGCATAGATTAAGATTTCTAAATGTTTACTACGAAACATCCGAAAATTTTTCATTTTTGAAATTGTGAAAACGAAATGTTAATGTAATTACAAATTCAATTTTTCGTATAAATCCGTTTAGGTTTTCAACTTTTCTTAGAAATGTAGGAACTAAAAAAAGTTCATTCTCGAAAATATATATATTTAAAGAAAGAGAAAATATTACTTATATTGCTTTAATATAATTACTTAATAACTTTTTTGTAATATACATATATATAACAATACTCACACTTTCAACGTGTTAGATAATTACAATTATCTGTTCGTTCTTTATATCTAACTTTTAGATATTTTTACAAATAATATTAATTGATGTAAATATTTTATAAAAAATTCATATTTATCTATATATAATATTTATGTGTATTCATGTTTTTTAACATATATAACTTATCTTGGTTTTTTAACTTTATTCAACGTTTCTTAAATGTTTCTATAGTATTTCCGAAACGTTTCTTAGTTTGATAATATTGAAATTATGCTCGAAAAAGAAACTTTGAACCATGATAACATGTGACACTCTCCTAATTAAAAGGTACCAGTGGGCATAGTTTGTTTGTTCTATTAAGCACATTATGAAAATTTGGACATTGTAGCATATTGTGATAGTGATTGAGCAACATATATATACTACTACAAAGGATTTCATTAATGAATCACTAAATAAAAAGATCACAAATTAAAATGACATAAAACCTTAAGTAACTCCAACTTGAAGCTCGATTAGCAGCTGTTGTACATGTAATAGAGCAGGACTGGAGGATCCTTCCTAACTGAATTTCGAATGTGCCTAACCACCTGAAGACCATTATTTTATTTCCTTCAATAATTTCTAACTACATTTGTAACACAATAAACAACATAATCATCAAGCTTTTGGATCAAGATTCAAACCATCTGAACAATTGAAACAATAACTGTTTTACATACTCTTTCATAACTATTTTAAATATATTTTTATATAATTAATAAAGTGGTAATAATACCAATAAGTGGAGTTCCCAAGTTAAACCATTACTATTGAATTAATGTTCCAAATTATTCCTTGTCATTATTTGTACTAGCGAAACTAAGATAAATAAAGAGGACCAACTTTCAATAAAATTAATTACGGAGGCCAAAATTAGAAAAAACAATTAAAATATCAAAAAATTAAAATTATTTTAAAAAGAAAACATAAATATGTCTTGGAGGACGTGAACCCATAACCTCCTTGTTCTAAAAGAATGCTCCAATCTAACTTTCCCCTACATACCAACATCGCCAAATTTGAAATGGCTTGCCTTTCTCCAACACCATCTAAAGTCAGTGAATTTCTTCACGAGGAGGGTCACTGGAACATGAGTAAACTCAAGACAATATTTCCTAGTCATATTGTTACAAAAATTATTGAAATTCGACCCACTTATTTCAATGACAGTTGGCCTTGGAATCTCAAAAAAACCAACACAAAACACATTTACTTTAATATTTAAAATCATGCAGCTCCCACCTATAATATCCCTTCCAAATGCCATCAAATCCCGGACAAAACCTGGAACCCCCATAAAATTAAAATCTTCATCTGACGTCTTATTCAAACCGCCTCCCCACTAAAGAACTTCTTTGTAAGAAGTCTAACTTAACATTTGAAATAAAATGCGCATTTTGTGCTCACTTTATAAAAATTGTCAGCCATCTCTTCCTTCATTGCCCTCATACAGCCTTCCATTTCTTTTAATGATATCACTAACCTTATCACTCATTTTAGGATGAATCTCTCGATATTAACATTCCAATCAAAATGAATAGTATCCTTTGAACTATCTGGATTTCAAGGAATAAATTATGCTTCAACAACGAAGCTCTAGATCTCACAACCTTCAACACAATATACCACAACCTCATCTTTGATTGGACCAAAAATCTAAAAACAACCAAGAAAAATACTCAAAATAACGATTCCACCAACCCAATTGTTTTATCATTCTCCTTGTATACTAGACACCTGATACATACAAACCTGAATGTTATATGTTGTAACAATAGGGATACCAAAATTTGTATTGATATTTCTAATGATGATCAACCTATTTGGAATATTCGACTTACTTTTAAAGCAAAGCACACAATAATCAATGGAAGTCCAATCTATAAGACTCTAGAATCAAACACCTTTGCTATTGATCTTGAAAACTCACTTCAAGCCATCCTCACAAGCCTCTTACTAATTAAGGACGTAAAGTATCACTCTATTTATTTTATTACTGATGTTTTTTTTCTCAGGTTTGGAGTAAGAACCATTCAAATATCAAAAATTGCAAAGACTAGATTGGCTCAAAGGTTATGCACTGGATAGCTGCTGCAGGTCGTTTTGGTTCCCAACCAAAGTTGGATGTTTTTGGAATCTTGAGGATATAATTATTTATGAATTTAATGAAGATTGTTATCATTTTATTTTACCAGTCTTTAGCTTTTGTAACAATGTAAGAACAGATGTACCCTTCTTGAACTGATTTTTAAATGCATTAATTATATATAAAAAAAGAATGCTCCGATCAATTGAGCTAGACTTTTACTTGATAATTTTTTATGTTTTTTATATCACCAAAACCCAAAAATTGTTTATAATATATAATGATAGCAAAAAATTTAGGGGAAATCGTAACTCCCTACCCCTTCCTAGTGGAGCAATTAATCTGATAAATCATCCAAATTTAATACCACCCTACTGCGTGCATAGCGATAAAATATCATTGGAGCAACAGATAAGTATTGTTTTGTTAACCTACTCTTGTGAAATCAGTCATGTATGAATGAACAATTAATTTAAAGACAATGTTCATCACTTTTTAACATGACCTAGAATTTTAATGTAGGGTATGTATTTATCGTTAAAAAAAATTATAGCTAATGATAATATATAAATGGTTCGAAAATTTCACAAAATATATGAATATTGCACTTATAAAAAGTAATGACAATTGAAACTCCTCTCTCTCATTGCTTGAAACCGTTTGACAATATATCGATCATCAAGCCTGCTAAAGACTTCTTTCTCTATTTAAGTCACCAAAGAATCATTAAGTCATTCAAATTTGAATCCTCAAATGTCTTGAACTAGTAATTACACATGAACCCTCAAATATATCTTTTGGCTTAAAATATATATGAGTTTTTTGCAGCAATGGTCCGGTAAGTGGGCTGAATTGCACGTTAGTCCCTGTAATTGAGAGCGTTGCAGTGTAAGTCCTTGATAGTGTACACATTGTGTGGATTTAGTCCCATTTTTTACGGAACCGTTAGTTTTGAACGATTTTTGGAGTTTTGGGGTCAAGATGAAAATTTTCAAAAATTTTGGGTCATGTAGAGTTTTTGGTGCGTATTTAGTCCTTGTTAATTTCTTTTGGGTGCACATTTAGTCCTTTTTTTCTTCCTTGTTATTATTATCATTAATATTATTATTACTTTCATTATTTTTATGTTGATTATTATTATTATTATTATGTAAAATAAAATAATCTAACACCCACCCCTCTTTATCGACAAATTTGGAAGAATGACACCTTTTCTAGAATTTTGTAAATTTTTTTGGCACCCATGGCTTTTTTTTATAACAGATGGTATCCTAAACATAAAATAAAAATATAGTTAACAACTAATCACGAATTAAAATAAGCAAACAAATAATTATATACCTAACACGATAGTCAATTTAAGTACCTACATATTGTTAACACAAATTTGTTTAATAAAATTGTACCAAATACTAACCTACGTAGTTAGTTTTACAACAAGTTATTAAAATTTAAATCTTAAATTAATTGTTCTCATTTTATCTCTTACTATATGTGTAAGTGTTTCAGTTTAATTAGCAATTATAACATCTTAAAATTAATTTAATCAAAATACTAAACTAATTATATGAAATGATTAAGATTGGATATAAAGATTAAAAAATTACAAAGTAATATAAAGGTATTGTAGGGTAGCTGCTAAGAATAGAACCGACTTCTTAAGTATTAACTTAATGATATTACCACTAGGCCAATATTTGTTTTTGTTATGGGTATGCACAAGCATAACCTAGTTATATGTTAGGTCCGTCCTTGTCACTTTAAGTATTAATCCCTCCGTTTTTAAAAAAATTGTCCCATTTTCATATTCGTTGGTCAACAAAACACAATTTAAAATGTAAATATTTATTATTTTACATGCGAAAAAATTATAATAAATTGATATTTTAAAACTATATATTGAGACGAATCTAACAAGGTCCCACAACTTATATTATTTTTTATCGTTTAATAGGATTTCATCATGATCATATTTTGTAATATTTGACTAACAAAAGTCAAAATATGGAGAGAATATTAGAGTAAGGCTGGCGATATTGCCAGAGCAATTTAGATTCTGCCAGAGCAAAGTTTGAGCATGTACCTATTTTAGCCTTTCAAGTCAACTATTCTATATCAGTAGTATTTACTATTTAATAATTTATTACAAGTAAAGATAATTTTGAAAATCAGCAATAAATGAACACATACATTCCATATTTTAAATATATGCATCTTTAATGTTAATAAATCATTACTATTGCTCTTTTGGTCAACTATAAATTAAGGTTAGCGATATTGCTAGAGCAATTTTGATTCTGTCAAAGCAAAATTTGAGCATGTCCTATTACAACATTTCAAATCAACTATTTCATTTTAGCATAAGTAGTTACTATTTAATATTTTCTTTCAATTAGAATTAATTTTAAAAATCAAGAATATTCTTAATAGGCATTATTACTACAACTATTTAACATGTATATTGAACAAATATATTATAAGATTACCTTTTCTTCTTTCAATTGCTAACTTTCGTGCATAAAAAAAAGTTACAAACTATTGTGTACACCCCTTTCTTTTCAATCGATATTGAAAAATCTTAATATTAATATCTACTTTCAATTCAAATAAAAAATATTTTGCAAATTATTTTCTTCAGTAATAATTAATTTATAGTTGACCAAACGAGCAATAATGATGATTTACTAATATTAAGGATGCTTGTATTTACAATATGGAATGTGTTTATTTACTGTTGATTTTCGAAATTAACTCTAGTTGCAAGAAAATATTAAATAGTAGTAAATACTAATGGTAAAATTAAATAGTTGACTTGAAAGGTTAAAACAGGAATATGCTTATACTTTGCTTTGGCGGAATCAAAATTACTTTGGCAATATCACCAGCCTTAGAGTAATTACTTCGACTTATGACTATAACAACAGATAGGTATAGTTTTAGGAAAATATTAAATATGATTTTCACGGTATGTATTACTTCTAGTAATATGGATTAAATAGCACTATTACTACAAAGAACGATTGGAAGTTATTACTTATAAAAATTGTGTCTTTATAGCACCATCTTATCGTAGAAAGTTATGGTCCTCCTAAAATTATTTTTTTAAGATTTTTCTATTGCATTATATGCCTAGATTTTATGTAAATTGCATGAAGTATAAGAATATAATGCATTAGAGAATTTTTAAGAAAACAAATTTTCAAAAAACCGTAACCAATCTGACCTTTAATAGTAAATACATTTAAATTCAATAATGACGAATTTATTTCTACTTGAGTTTATTAACAGTAGTGTTAATTGTTTTTTGTTACTGTATTTCTTATTAACGAAGATTACACGAATAATACTTCCTCCATTTTTTCGTATGTAGATTAATATATATTTATATTCTAAATCGTATTCTGTTGATAAAAAAAGTCAAAATATATCAATCATTTAGGGATGAAGGGAGTAATATATTGAAAATATAAAATTACAATTAGTTATGATAGAAATATAACTATCTAAAAACAGAAAAGTAAACCTAAGAGAATAAGTAAACAAGAACAGAGAAAGTATTAGCATAATATATAGCGAACTAATATAATATAAAATTTGATGATTTAAAATGTTACACCATATTTAACATAACGTGGTCCAAGTTAACAAAATTTCCTCCAAGTTCAAGCATCATGTAAAAGAAGTTTATTATTCCTTTGAATTCAAAACAAATGTTTTCCTAGACATTTCAATAATATTAAAAATAAAATATCTTTTTATATAAACCAATGTTCAATATATCACTTTTTCTTTAATATCTCTATTTGCATAGAATAACTCAAAAAAAAAATAATTACATCATATAGTTAAGTAATAATTGGATTATTAATGATTGCTTTATAGGGGCATAGATGGAAAGTGTGAATGTAATAATTATTTATTAATTTATGTGAAATGTCTAAAAAGATATTTGTTTTGAATTAGAGAAGGTAAGATATTACACGAACCTTATATAGTTATATATATTAAAATTTATTTTCATATTTAATATTTAATACGTGCCGTTACACCCCATACTCGAAAGATTCTACTACGAAAATGTAATCATCCAAGTCAATGATCGTTATTACTAATATTTGAATGATTGTGATTACAACATAAAACATGAGAGAATCGAAGAGATAAGAACTTAACTATATCTAATCCCAAAAAAGCTAAGTAATATCACAATTAATACTCTTTCCATCCCTAAATTATTATCACATTTTAATTTTTCATGATCAATAAAATTCGATTTAAAATATAAATATCTCTTATTTTACATGCGAAAAAATTATAAAATATTGATATTTCAAAAATATAGTTTGAGACGACTCTAGCAAATTCTTACAAGACTATATTAATTCTTATATTTTAACGAGAATTTATGATTAAATTTTGTAATGTTTAATCAACAAAAATCAAAATATGACAATTTTTAAGAACGAAGGACGTATAATTTAATCAAATATTTGAAAAAATGAAATGCAAATTACATGCTCATCTGATGAGGGTGTGATGATCTATCTCACACTTGGAGGTATATATAGAATAATACAAATAAAGCTTCTTTATGCAAAGATATGCCAATGAGTCGACGCATCAATTTGATTATGATCGAACCAATCATTCCATTTATATATCTTTCACTTCCTCTTCCTCCTCTGCATCAATAAAACTATTTTCTCTTGTAATAAAAACCAATTATTGTCTCAAAATGCCTACTCAAAAACTCATCATTTTCCTTTTCTTCTTGCCCTTTTTGTATGATGCCACAATAAATGCAACAAACCAGTCTGAATTCTTTTCTTTGATGAGTAACTCTCTTTTGGGTGATGCCATGAATTACTGGGATTTTAATGGTGGCAAGAATTATTGCAGTTTTGAGGGAGTTGAGTGTGATGCTGGAGGAAATGTTTTCATGATTGATATCTCGGAGTGGTCGGTTTCTGGGATGTTTCCTGGGAATATCTGTTCATATTTGCCTGAGTTGAAGATCCTTAAAGCTGGATTCAATGATTTTCATGGGGAGTTTCCGTTGAATGTTACTACAGAGTGTTTTAAGCTGCAAGAATTGAATATGAGCTCTTGTCATCTCTCGGGGGAGTTACCGGACTTTTCGGGGTTGAGATCATTGAGGGTTCTTGATCTTTCGTTGAATCTGTTCACTGGGAAGTTTCCTGTGTCTGTGACGAACATTTCCAGTCTTGAGGTTCTGAATTTCAACGAGAATGATGGTTTCGATGAATGGGAATTGCCAATTAGTTTCATGAAGTTGACAAAGCTCAGGACATTTTATTTGATGACTTGCATGCTGAATGGCTCAATTCCAGCATGGTTAGGGAATATGACTTCTCTGGTTGATCTTGAACTTTCGGGTAATTATCTTGTTGGTAGAGTTCCACCTGAATTGTCGAAGCTCACGAATTTGAGGAAGCTGGAGCTTTATTACAATCAACTTGAGGGTGAAATTCCTGAAGAGCTTGGGAATCTGATGAATTTGGTTGATTTAGACATGTCTGTGAACATGTTTATCGGGAAGATCCCAGAATCCATTTGTAGGCTTCCAAAACTCGAAGCACTGCAGCTATACAACAATAGTCTTACAGGAGTAATCCCACCTGTGCTTGCTAATACGACCACCTTAACGACTTTGTCTCT
The DNA here is from genome assembly GCA_003412495.2 of Echium plantagineum. Lineage (NCBI taxonomy): Eukaryota > Viridiplantae > Streptophyta > Magnoliopsida > Boraginales > Boraginaceae > Echium > Echium plantagineum. The sequence goes on along the minus strand of CM016562.1, from coordinate 28,402,480 downwards.
GTATAGCAACTTCTTGACTGGTGAAATCCCTCAGGATCTTGGAAGGTTTTCACCAATGGAAGGCCTGGATTTATCTGAAAATCAGTTGACGGGGAAGTTACCAGACGGACTCTGTGATGGAGGTAAGCTTCAGTATCTACTTGTGCTTTCTAACAAATTATCTGGAGAATTGCCTGAAAGTTATTCAAAATGTCAAGCTCTGATACGTTTTCGAGTTAGTTCAAACATGTTAGAGGGTAGAATCCCAGAAGGGCTGTTTGCTCTTCGTCATGTTTCCATTATTGATGTGGGCTATAATCGTTTCACGGGTTCCATCCCGAGATCAATTGGAAATGCTAAAAACTTATCAGAGCTGTTCATGCAAAACAATAAAATATCAGGGGAGCTACCTGTTGAAATCTCTAAAGCCACCAGTCTTGTAAAGGTTGACTTAAGTAACAATTTGCTTTCTGGTCGAATTCCTCCTCCGATTGGAAAACTGAAAAAACTTAATGTTTTAGCTTTGGCATATAATAATTTTACTTCCTCAATTCCTGATTCTCTATCTTCTTTGGAATTGATCAATGTCCTTGACCTTTCGAGTAATCGGTTCACTGGAAATGTGCCTGATAGTTTGGGTATGTTATTGCCAAATTCCATGAATTTTTCATACAACCTCCTTTCGGGTCCTATTCCTGTCGCGTTCATCAAGGCGGGATTAACTGAAGGATTTTCAGGAAACAAAGGACTTTGTTTGCCTACTTCTCTTAACTCATCAGATAAAACTTTCCCCCCTTGTGCCCCGATATTCAACAAGAAGAAAACAAACTTGATATGGGTGATAGTGTTGTCAGTTGGTATTGTGGTTTTGGGTAGTATCTTGTTCCTGAAGCGATGGTTCAATAGGGAGAAGGCGGTGGTTGAGCATGATGATACCTTATCTTCATCGTTCTTCTCGTATGATGTCAAAAGTTTCCATAGAATCACATTTGATCAGAAGGAAATATTTGGTGCCATGGTTGATAGAAACGTAGTTGGTTGTGGAGGATCAGGGACAGTGTATCGAATGGAGCTCAGGAACGGAGAAGAAGTAGCTGTGAAAAAGTTGTGGAGTAGGAAATCGAAGGATCCTGCTTCTTCAGATGATCAAGTGAATATGGACAAGGAGTTAAAAACTGAGGTTGAGACGCTTGGAAGCATCAGGCATAAGAATATTGTGAAGTTATACTGTTACTTCTCTGGAGAGGAATTCAGCTTGCTGGTTTACGAGTTCATGCCTAATGGAAATCTGTGGGAGGTTCTGCATAGAGGAAAACTAGTTCTTGATTGGACAACGCGATACCAAATCGCGCTTGGAGTGGCTCAGGGCATGGCGTACCTCCACCATGATCTAACGCCACCAATTATTCATAGGGATATCAAATCCACCAACATCCTTCTTGACATTGATTATCAACCCAAAGTTGCAGATTTTGGCATCGCAAAGGTCTTGCAGGCGAGAACAGGGAAGGATTCAACCACAACTGTTGTTGCAGGAACCTACGGTTATCTAGCCCCAGGTGCTAAATCAATTTTGACTCAAATCTATACGCTAAGTCATGTTTTATCAAATATCTAATTTTAGTTTATGTTTGCAGAATATGCATATTCATCCAAGGCGACTACAATGTGTGATGTCTACAGTTTTGGCGTTGTACTAATGGAACTGCTAACGGGGAAGAAACCCGTGGAACCCGAGTTTGGAGAAAACAAGAACATTATAGCTTGGGTTTCAACCAAAATTGGAAGCAAGGAAGGTGCAATGGAAGTTCTGGACAAAAGAATATCAGAGTCATTCAAGGAAGAGATGATCAAAGTCCTCAAAATCGCCATACGTTGCACGCTGGCCACGCCAACACTCCGTCCTACAATGAGCGAGGTTGTCCAGTTGCTTATCGAAGCTGATCCATGCAGATTTGAATCCTATAAATCTTTCAACAAAACTAAAGTTGGCTCAAATGTCACATATGCAAAATAGTCATCAATTTTAATAATTTTCTGAATAAAGTTGTGAAGAATTATGTAGTGAAGTGCATTGTTACCAACAGCACTAACTTCTAGAATATTTAGAAGACAAATTATTACAAGAATTATTTTACTGTCTTTTCTACTACAAAACTAAAAGTACTTGTTCTGTAGTAATAGTAAATCAGATTCTCTCTTAGTACTATTACTTGCTGACTTTTGCTTTATTTATCATGGTTTGATGTTATCTTGTAATAATTATTATAAAGAATGAATAGGTTAATCAACACGTTCGCCACCTTTATATAGATACCTCAAAAGTGTTAAAAATGATCATTATTTATTTTCTCCTCCCCTTCCGAAATAGATTTAAAGTTTAAATTATTTTCATGTCATAATTTTAATTAGTTGTTAATTTGGTACCAGCCTCTCATGAAATATGACCGGGGTTGTTATTTTGTCTTAATTAGCGACAGTGTTGCTGGGTTAGCTCTTGATAGTTTCTAACACTTCGTTCCATAAAAGGATGAAACAACTAATTATTTTTGTGTAAACATATCGTGTGATTACACACACTATGTGAATCTAACACCAGATTACAACATCTTGTACACTATCACTATATCAAGGACTAAACGTAGGACATTGTCAATAATTAACATCAAATTACAACTCAATGACAATTTTATTATCACTTTCACTATTAACTCTTTTAGTTCAGTCCTCCATCCCTATGTAACGGTCTAGAATTTATCGTACACATATATGAATCTTTTTTTTTGTGCTTTTTTTTGTATACACAAATATGCATTATCTTACATTAGCTATATATATATTCCTAGAGCTTATCTCGTATAAATGTTGGATGTGACCTTTTAGCACCTATAGGAATTGAATGAGTCGATGTGCTTTATATCAACGCATAGCATATATGCATATTGCATTTGATGGACCCATAAAAAGAAAATAATTGAAAAACTTTAGAACAATCATTATTCTTTTTCTTTATGTTATGCCAAGCAATCGGTAAGGGTGTAAGGTGCTGATTCGAATGGGCTTTTATTTTCCATTTTGTTAGTGAAAGTTAGGTTCTTGATTCGGAATTTAATAACACCATCATGGAATTGGAGGGCCCCAGGTACAGGTCAAGTTTTAAGGAGATTGGGATGAGTAGCATCACGGGTTGCCTGTTCTATATTTCGTGGATTCGAGTCTTCTATGAGATAGAATCTGATATAGAAGCGGTTAACGGGTACTCTCAAATCCTTTGACCATCTGACGCACATTTTTATGATAACTCCTCACGATTCTTCAGAGCAGGAGACGACATAACTGTTAAGGTTGAAGTTGAGCCTATTTTTCATGATGGAATTGGAGGGTCCATCTACTTCACCACTAATCTATTGAGGTGAACCAAATGGTTGATTGTAATATCTTGTCTCCATTTAACCTAGAAAAACACTAGGTTCAACAGACATCTAGCTTGCTTTATGTACTGCATCTTATGCTTTTGTCAACTTGGAATTTGTCTACTTTACAATATGGAAGGGTAATAACGACCAAACAATGTAAGGTAACATTGAAAGAAAACGTACTAAACCAAAGACAGGAGTGAAGGTAGAAAGTTGGCTATCTAGTTGTCACGAGTTAGCCTCTCCCTTATCTATTATTCGGTTTTTTTTATATGTGTGTTTTAAGACATAAGTTCATAAATTTGGAGATAAAATATAATACTTCAAATTAAATAAGAAAATATATTTAACAAAATTTTCCATAGTTATAGTTTAGATTCAAATTTTTGAAGAATCATGTAATATTTCTTTACTAATATGAGTCATATGCTACCATGCATGTGCAATGTGCCTTCAAGTTTATGGACATATTTCTGAAGAATCATGTCATATCTAAATCTATACTATAATGTGGGAAGGAGATTTTTGGTGAAGCCTAAATGCTCAAAGAGGCTACCCATATTTCTGAGTAATATGGTATTTGCTGATTGGATGATGCACAGTTACAATTCTTCAATTGTTGCCTATGGAGACAAATCACACCCGGTCGTTCCCAGCATTTACAATGCTTCAACTAACCTTTTGGTTGAAATACTTTTTATATGTTTATCATACTTTTTATATATATATATAAGTATTATATTTATACAATAATAATTATTTATTTACATTATAATGTGGGAAAGGGGTCTTTGGTGAAGCCTAAATATTCAAAAAGGCTATCATCGTGGACTTGCAGATTTGAAGCCCAAAATTCACAATGCTTCAAGTGAAAGGCTAAACCTACGTATATAGGATATTTTAGAAAGTGGACGTCCTTCTTAGTAGCAGGGTCGGGGGAAAGAATAGGTTTGGGGACATAGAGAAAGATATAAAATCCTATATCTATATTTGATATATTTTTGATATTAGAAAAAAAAGTAACTTATCAAACCTTTTATTTGACCTTTAGTTTAACTCATTACATTCAGTATGTGTTCCTAAGAAAAGGAATTTGTCCATTTTTCGGGGTCTCAAAGGGGCGTGGAAACACATAAATAAGAACTCTTGAATGGAAATGGAAAATACCATTATACCTACAATGATCGGCCATACGATTGCTAAGGATTTCCCCCCTTCAAAACCGGACGTGAAAGTTTCTTTTCAAAGATCTTTTAGATGCACACATTCCTCCGGGGGGGCGGTTTTTCATTCCCGAGGAAGTCTATATCTTCCCCGGATCTTCTACCATAATGGTACATAAGCATGCTCTTACCTAATCTATGGTAACTGTTTTTCATCCCTTTTGTGCTTGCATATTTACAATTGCTTACAGTTTCTAACACTATTACGATATTTTCTATCTGATTCGGACACTATTACCTTTGGCATTGCCTTGTATCGGATGTAAGAAACTGAAGAAATTTGTTTTGAGCAAATAATCCTCAATAAACCATCTATCAACAATTCAACATTTGTACTAACTTTGTGGTTATATATGGACATATACTAGTGCGATGCCTAAGTCCGGTCCATAGATTTTCGGGGCCTAGTGCTAAAACTGTCAGTCCCTACCCTTCATTTTTTAAAATACTAAGGAAGCTCCACAGGGGTATGTCCTGTTTTCGATAGACTGCAGGGGCGTGGTGATCCGCCTACTCCCTTAAATTATACTTCTGAAATTGGATACCATGCCTAGTTATAACCAATTATGAGATACTAGTCGGGCAAGAAGGATTCGTATCTGGCTCATAACCGATTGGAGAAGCCGTTCACAAACGCCTGCAGAAGCAGGAGAGTTCGACTGGAGGCGTCTAAGAGCTGCAGGGCGGGCGAGGAATGTAAATGTACTAGATCTACGAATCAGTGGACTAACTAGTAAATTAAATGAAGCCAAGTTTATACTTCGAAAACAAATCCAATCACACACACACATATATATATATATATATTTGGAGTACACAATGTTATATGGTCATATACATTACACATTTAGTTGAAGACTGAACATCCCTAGCTAGATCAACTCTACAGAAATTTTCGTGGACAATCATTTCTATATGACAAACCAAGCCATGTCTTTCTATGATCAACCATAACAGAAGACGAAGACGAAGACGAAGAAGAACAAGAAGAAGACGCCTCTGAAACGTTTACTTGATAGGGGGCCCTTGCTTTAATCCTATCTTTTCTCTTGGCAATAAACTTAGCCAGTGAAGCATTTCTCATTATTGGCATATCTCCTTCACATAATGGTTGACTTGACATTAGTCCGTTGGAAACGACGTCGTTGATGGTACATGGCTTGTTGTCGTTGTGGAAGTGAATCAGTTCGGTATGCATGGTTATATCACTAGTATTAGAGGTCGTCATCACGGTGATCCTTTATCGCCGTACTTGTTTATAGTGATTATAAATGTTTTCAATGAGCTTTTAACTTCTTATATTCAAAATTCTGAATTTCTATTTCACCCAAACTGTAAGGATCTCGGCATCACGAACGTGTGCTTTGCAGATGACATGTTTGATGTGTGTGGTGCGAATGTGGTGTCTGTGGAATTTGTCAATGATATCCTTACGGACTTCGGTAATCTTTCTGGTTTAAACCCGAATATGGAAAAAAAGTATCATGTGCGTAGCTGGTCTTGATATTAAAATGGAAAGGAGACTATGTAGCATTATGGGGATGTCTATGGCACACTACCTGTTAAATATTTGAACATCCACCTCACCACAAAGCAGATGTCTTACGGTGATTGCGGGTTACTAGTGGATGAAATTCAGAGCAAGTTGGATGCATGGGCAAATCAAAATTTAAGCTTCGTTCGCGGGTAGGTTGTTGCTTATAAGCACTGTTGTTTTTGGGAAAGAAAACTATTAGTGTCAATGAGGGACCCAACTAAGCTAGATATATTTTAGGGCCTGGGATTCGAACCCAGATCTGAGTTGTGACCAAAAGTGAGGGCCCAACTAAGCTAGATATATTTTTATTAGATATCTCCCCCACCTTGCTTGTGCCCCTGCTTATAAGAATTATTAGCGATCATATTGAAAAAGCAAAAAAATTAATAATATTTGTCTCATGTTTTATTAGAATTGAATAAATAGCTTAAAAGTAAGTGTAATAGTTTACTTTTAACAGAAGTGTTTGTTTAAGGATCATTTACACACATAATACATGTCACGGATGTTTAATAAATAATGCATGATTATCGTAAGTGTTTTCACATTATCTATTACAATAACCAAAAACGAAAAAGAACTTTTGGGGCACTTTAAAAACATAATTGAACTTGTAAATTAAAAATGATATTCAAATCCAAATATCACTTTAAAAGTGCCCCGAAAATTGAATATATGTGATATTTTGAATTTGCTTCTTTAAAGAAAAATTCCATGAACTATTTCAATAATTAATCTAAGAATTCAATCATAATTATTGTAAACTTATATTGTTTGTAGTATCATAAAACCAAACTCTTATATTGAAGAAATATTGTTATCAAACATTATTAACTAAATAGTGCTAACTAATTAACTACCACTAGAGTTAAAACGGCAAACACGAGCTTGAGAATAGACTAGACCGGGCCGACAAAAATAGCCAAGAGCCGGATTACAATGTCTATCTTCAGAACAGATACATTCGCCTTCTAACGCACATCCATCTTCTAAATTATTATTACCACCAAACAATATTTCATCCGACCATTCAGTTGAAAACATCTTCTGAGGATCTAATAAATTCTTTGCCTCAACGAATTTATCAAAATTGTTACCAAACTTTTTATCAACACCCAAAAACGCCACCTTCCTATTCTTGCCCCAATGTGGCTTACCACCATACTTAAAGAACGCAATTTGTTCCACTTCTTCCCAAACATCCTCATTCAACCTCGGAGTTTTCGCGTCATCAGAACGGTAATAGTTGAAATCCACAACAACCGAGTCCTCGGATTGTCCGAGATAAGCATCCGAGGACTTAACGAACCGGAAAAGAAAACCATTGTACATGTCTACTCCACAAAAGTTTTGCGGATTTAGGTCACGTAACTTTTTAATATCACGTATGAAATCAGCGAATTTGGGAGCTGGGATCACGGAGGTGGATTCGAAAAAGAAAAGACCTTTAATCCTGGGATCCCAAGGGCATGTAAGATCCTTTCTGGTTGAAGATGAGTAGAGACACGAGCCAGATGTTTGGATTTTGGATTGATGTCCGATGACTGGGTACTTATAAAATAGTAAGTTGTTGTTTTTGAGACCATTGGCTATTAGTTTCTTGTATTCTAATGATGTAGCTGCCGCGGCGCATATTCCATTAACACTTTTTAATTTTTCAAAGGATTTTTCTGCAAAATGGTCAACAATCATAATTTTAAATAATCATAGTTTTGAACTTATGAACAATTTTTTATAGATGTGGATAATAATTGCATCATTCATTTCACAACAAATTTACAATTTAATTTTAAATAATTAAAGTAAATTAAATGTTTGAACTTAATTGAGGTAAAAAAATACTGATTCGAACGAAACTGCCATATAAAGTTGAAGTAAATTAAAGACGCTACAATTTGATAAAATTATCACACACTTAATACTAAATCCATTATCTACTATGATGGTCTAGCTTTAAATTTAATCATTTGAGTATTAATATTTGAAATTCATTACTAAAATATGGTATACACAAAATTCATTTTAATCGACCTTTAGTTTTATTCCTGTGTCAACCTTTGGACCACCATGTAATTTGAATTTTTATTGTTATAATAAATATAAATTAATATAATTGAATTTATATTTAAAAAATGTTTTCATAAAAATATTTATATGTAATATTTAACAATATAGATAAAAAGGAGTTAATCGAATAGCCTAGTGGAAAAGCTTTTTGCTAGTGACCAAAAGGTCGTGAGTTCGAAACTCACCTCATCGCTAATTTACAAAAAAAAAACAATATAAATAAAAAGTAATCAATTCTCAACTAAAAATGCAAAGTTTGATAATTTTGATCACGGGCGGAGCCGTTTAGCAGGTTCGTACTTGTTTAGTCAAATATAGGAAAAATCTGAATTTTATTTTTGTATGTATAAAAAATTAATGTAAAAATTAGTATTTAAATATATTTATGTATAAAAAAATTAATGTACAAATTAGTATTTAAATATATTTAAACAGTCACTTTAAAATTATGCTGATTTCGTGCGGACATTGTAAAATACCAAGATCCGTCATTAATTTTGACGGTTGAAAACAGAAGCTCGATCGCCAATCTTTTCTGGAATGCGATTTTGTATACTATATTTATAGACACCATTGAATTCAGAATTTAATACTATTGAATAATTTTCATGGAATATAATACTAGTATAACGTGCGTAATAATAATGAATTACAGACAATTTATTACCTGCTGCTCTTACTGATTGGGAGACCAAAACCGAAGTTGGTTGGAAGCCAAGAAAATCATTAAGGCCATCTCCAGGGGTATCAATGGAAACTCTATCATCATTTCTGTAAACAGCCGTATGTTTTGAGGGGTACCATTGTATATCTGCAAATTCATGCTTCTTAGCAAACTCCATAAATTCGACCTCAAAATCATCATCATTTGTAAAGTTGAATGTTACGCTTCTTTTGAATCCTTTTTCCAATGAGAATGTCACCTGCAGGTGTATATATAATAGTTGTGAATAGCAGTAAATAGCAAAGCAATCGTGATATAGCATCGCCATATAACATAATTGATAAAGTGGTCCTCGTAAGTAGTTGACTGTTGCACTTTGGCAACGATGTGTAAATGGTCCTGTAACTCTGTAAGTGTATATCGTGTGCACAAATGGTCCATAAATTAACACTTTCGTTAAATGTTAACGGAGAAAGAAAATCTAAATCTGTTTTAGAGATCATTTGGGCACACAATACATACCATTTGCACACATTTTGAAACAAATGAAAATTAAATAATTTAAAAAGATTTTATCAAACTTGTAAAATGACCCAAAAATAAGTATAATGGTTAACTTTTAACGATCGTGTTAATTGACGGACCATTTGCGCACATAGTACACACTTACGACCACGTGACCATTTACACATCATTACCACTTACGAGGACCAAAGGACAACGGTCACTCACTTACTCGAACTATTTTGACCATTACCTCAAAAACAAATACATATATACATACCTTAGATATGACACCCAAAACACCTAGGGAGACTTTGGCTGCACTAAAGAGTGGGTCTTGGCCCTTCAATTCAATAACTTTAGCATATCCTTGAGATTCATTAGCAGGAACAATTAGTCTCAAACCAACCACATGGTCATGCATAGATCCTCCTTTACCCCACCATGAACTCCCATGTGCCCCTGTACTCACCATCCCACCAACACTAACACCTTCCCAATAGGGAGACGCCACCAGACTCAACCCGGCCTCCGCCACCTTATCGATCACCGCCCTCAGCCCTACTCCCGCATCAGCAGTCACCAACAACTTCTCCACATCCACGTCGATACTCGAATCGAGTCTCGCCGTACTTACAACAAGAATGGAGTTATTGTTGTTGTTGTTATTCATTGAGGGGCATGCTAGTTTTGGTATAGTGTGTGAGAATTTTGTGACAACTTTGAGTTTAAGGCTATTTTTTGTTGCATTTCCAACTGCTAATCGAAGCTCCTCTTCATTTGTTGGATAAATAATGTGATTTTGAACTATTTCACATTCCTTTCTATCTCCCCATACACCATAGGAATTTTGAATCGTGCATATATTATTGTTGTTGCATATGATAGGGTCCGGTGGTGGCATGGCTTGGGTATATAGGGGTAGTTTTGGAAAACAATATAATATTGTAACAATGAAGAACCACAAGGAAGCCATTAATCCAAGCTTCATATGTTCAAATATAAAGTTGTTAGAAGTGTCTATATATTTATAGGCTAATGTATGTAGTTGGATTGGGTCCAATAATAAATTTAAACCTAACATTTTCACATTTCATGATAATGATCACATATAATGATATAATGGCTAATCTTTTTCAATCCTAAATTCTATTCTATTCCAAATACAATGAGTTGTCTTAAAACTTTATTTCCTTTTTTGATAAGAATATTCATATTAAATGGTTGGTAATTACAATAATTTAATATGGGTAATAAAGTACGCATTTATTTCTTTTTTGGTATATATATAACGGTCTTTCTAGAATGTCTCCTCTTCTTGGGGGTCATTCTTTTTTTAATTCTTTTCTTATAAATTAGCGATTAGGTGAATTCCGAACTTAAGACCCAATGATCATTAGCAAGAACCTCTTCTACTAAATTATTCGATCAACTCTCCTTAAGGGACATTTTAAGAATTAAATATAATAATAAAGTACAATATATATATAACCATATGTGGTAACATATTTAAAAACTCTTTTCATATGAAATTTCAAATGTAAATAAATTACTAAACAGTTTCCGTTATTGACATCTCAAGGCACACATTTTAGAAAGCTGGTATATATATAATGATAAAATGATAAGAGTGTATAGGGTTCCACTCTAAAATCAATTGGCAATAGAGGAAGTAGCTCAAGATCTTATATATTGATCCGGGAGGACACCGATATCCTATGTGGGTGTGCATCTTAACACTCCCCCTCACGTGTAACTCAATCATTGGCGGAATTTTTTCATGCCGGTATTAATTGTCGGAACAACATCAGCGGGGTTACACGTGCCTCAATAACTCGGGCTTGGCTCGTGATACCATGATAAGAGTCTATGGGGTTCCACTCTAAAACCAATTGGTCATAGAGGGAGTAGCCCAAGATTTTATATTGACCCGCGAGGACACCGATATTCAATGTGGGTGTAACATAGTATATGTTGTAATTACATATTTTAAGAATTAAAGATGAAAAATAAAATATAACATATGAAAGCATATAATTGAACATATTCTAAAAATCTATTCATATCAAGTTTCAAATGCAAATCTTCAATAAACTACTTTCTTTTGGTAATACTTTTAGCATATGCTGTAAGGGCATATTATAGAAATAACAATATAATAAATATAAATCGTAACATAACTTATATTTTATTCATACATATAGTCACATTATCTAATTCTTTTTTATATTAAATGATGAACTGATTTTGGAACTCAACATGTGTGATTATTACAAAACTATCATTTTGAGTGGGAGTGGTTTCAAAAGTTTCTGAGTGCGGTTTTGACAAAACTATCTTTTTGAATTGCTTGTGAGACAACTTAATTAAGGGTAACAAAGTAATGTTGTCATCAATATCCAATATTAGAAGCATATATATATATAGGATACATAATCCTAAATATAGAGATAAAAAAATTGATGATATAATGTAATATATTTTATTTCAAGATTAGTATGTAGAAAGCATTTGATGGGAATATTTATAACAAATGACTTATTTCTTTATTAATCTCATCATCTTAATTTGATAATAAATATATATTCGATCTTCACATCTATACTATAATATGGGAAGCCTTTGTTTGGTGAAGCCTAGGAGATCATCTAAGCTAGCCATGTGGCATCATATCTGTTTGCCACCTATCTAAGACAAATATTTAAAAAATAACTACCCTTTTTTAATGACAAATAGTTAATAGTGAAGAGTATTTTTCTAATTAATATGTTTAGATATACAATTTAATTTTTATTATTATTTTATGATGTCATATTTAGGTGAATATTGTTATAAAAATTTATGAAATACTATTTGAACGAAATTGCACAGGTTGAACTGTGCAGAGATTACTAGTATCTTATAATTATTTAATGCACACATATATTCACATTTATTAATATCGATTTATTTTCACCATATAGGACTACCTCAGCCACTAAATCATTTAATTTGCTTTTTCAGGATTCAAAAATCAAAAAGTGTAAGAGTTTTAATTGATACACACAAATTTAATTTGAATAAATAGAATTTACATATCATATCATTTGTGTTAATATATATTCATTCTAATTAAACATATAGTTATTATTGAAGATTATTAATATTTTCATAACTTCAGGAAAATGAAACTCATTAAATTGTTAAGAGGTTATTATTAGATAATTTTATTTTCTACTCTAATGTTTTCCCTTTTATAATTATGACAAAAAACCAAAAAGTATAAAACGCCTTTAACTAAAATGAGAAATAAAGTGAATATTGTTTAAGGATTGGTTATCATTGAAAATATTCATTGTCATTAATTACTTAATTATTAATTATATTTAAGGAAAAAAAAAGGCAAATCAATCAAATTACATTGGAATCCCAAAGTGACAAGTTTTTCAAACATCTGTTTTTGCTATGATGACAAATGATAAAACCCCAAAGGGAGTATCTTTTTATAATAAAAAGAATCTTCTTTAATTTTGACACATTTTATGTAAGTAAGGTTATTAAGTTATTTTTTTAGGTAAAATATTGATTTAATTGTGTATATATACTAAATAGGAGCATAGATTTCTTTTCTTTCTTTTTTTGTAATTTTGCCAATTCATATCATTTTAAACGGGTACATTTTAATAACAAATATCATTCGACATTGGAATTAAGTATTTATAAACAAAACAAAAAAATAGTGAACCATATAATTAATGAGTAGTAGACGTTCTTATTATACGCTCGTATCACAACTTCAGTTACAAGCTAAGCAAATGCCATATTACACATTACAAATTTACAAATATCAATCATAATTAGCCAACATGAATTTTCTTTTTTGTTTCGACAATGCTTGTTTCTATTTTTGGGTAGTAAATACAAGTAATCTACGATGCATACCCGACAGAAAAAAGACTACCTAGCGATTACTACCACTAGAGTAACGACAAACACGAGCTTCAGAGTAGACTAGCCCGGGACGACAAAAATAGCCATGAACTGGACTACAATGTCTATCTTCAGAACAAATACATTCACCTTCTAAAGCACATCCATCTTCTGAATTATTATTACCTCCAAACAATATCTCATCCGACCATTCAGTTGAAAACATCTTCTGAGGATCTAATAGATTCTTTGCTTTTACGAATTTATTAAAATTATTACCAAACTTTTTATCAATACCCAAAAATGCCACCTTCCTATTCTTGCCCCAATGTGGCTTCCCACCATACTTAAAGAACGCAATTTGTTCCACTTCTTCCCAAACATCCTCATTCAACCTCGGAATTTTCGGATCATCCGAGCGATAATAGTTAAAATCCACAACAACGGAGTCTTCGGTTTGCCCAAGATAGGCATCCGAGGACTTGACGAACCGGAAAAGAAAACCATTGTACATGTCTACTCCACAAAAGTTTTGCGGATTTAGGTCACGTAACTTTTTAATGTCACGTATAAAATCTGCAAATTTGGGAGCTGGGATAATTGAGGTGGATTCGAAAAAGAAAAGGCCTTTGATCCTGGGATCCCAAGGGCATGTAAGATCCTTTCTTGTTGAAGATGAATAGAGACATGAGCCAGATGTTTGAATTTTGGATTGATGTCCGATGAGTGGGTACTTGGTGAATATTATGTTGTTATTTTTCAGGCCATTGGCTGTTGTTTTCTTGTAATCTATGAATGAAGATGCCAACGTGCATTTTCCCTTTACATTCTTTGAATTTTCAAAGGATTTCTCTACAAAAAGTCAACAATCATAACAATAAAGATTAATAAAAAAAATTATTTGAATTAAACTGCCATGTAATAGTAAAATAAAACTAAAGATGTTACCATTTGATAAAATTTTCACACATTAAATAAGAACTATTCCATTGATTACTGAAACATCGTCAAATTTTGAATTTTTAGTTAGCTATTTAAATGTAATTTCATTAATTAAAATATTTATTACTACAATATGTTATACATTCAATTCATTTTAACTGATATTTTTATTTTTACCTGCTGCTCTTACTGATTGGGAGATCAAAACCGAAGTTGGTTGGAAGCCAAGGAAATCATTAAGGCCATCTCCAGGGGTATCAATGGAAACTCTATCATCATTTCTGTAAACAACCGTATGTTTTGAGGGGTACCATTGTATATCTGCAAATTCATGCTTCTTTGCCAACTCCATAAACTCAACCTCAAAATCATCATCATTTGTGTAGTTGAATGTTATGCTTCTCTTGAATCCTCTTTCCAATGAGAATGTTACCTGCAGGCGTATATACGATAGTTGTGAATAGCGGTAAATAGCGAAGCAATCACAATATAGCATCGCGTCGCGGCAACTTACTAATGCCTGCACCTCGTCGTGGTATATACACATGATATGTAATAGAAACAATGAAATGAACTTATAATTACGGAATCGACTCGATCATCTATACAGATAGATCTTATTGTACCCTGTGGATATCGTATTAACAATCGAAATAGAGTTGACACACATATTATACATACCTTAGAAATGACACCTAAAACACCTAATGAAACTTTGGCTGCCCTAAGGAGTTGGTCCCTGCCCTTCAATTCAATAACTTTAGCATACCCTAGAGATTCATTAGCAGGAACAATTAGTCTCAAACCAACCACATGATCATGAACAGAACCTCCTTTACCCCACCATGAACTCCCATGTGCCCCTATACTCACCACCCCACCAACACTAACACCCTCCCAATACGTGGACGCCACCAAACTCAACCCGAAAGCCGCTGCCTTATCAATGACTGCCCTCATCCCTACTCCAGTGTCAGCAGTCACCGATAAATTCTCAACGTCGACGTCGATACTCCTATTAAACCTCTCTGTACTTACAACAAGAATGGAGTTATTGTTGTTATGCATCGAGGGGCATGCTAGTTTTGGCATAGTATGCGAGAATTTTGTGACAACTTTGAGTTTAAGCGTTTTCTTGGCTGCATGTGCAACTGCTAATCGAAGCTCCTCCTCAGTTGTAGGAAAAATAATATTATTTTGAACTATTTCACATTCCTTTCTATCTCCCCATATACCATAGGAATTTTGAATGGTGCATATGTTAGAGGTACTATTTTTGCTACATTTGATGGGGTTTGGAGGTGGCATGGCTTCGATGTATAAGGGTAGTTTTGGAAAAATACATAATATTGTAGTCATGAACAACCATAGGACAGCCATCAAACCAAACTTCATCTAATTAAAATTATTAAAGGCTGGTAGATTTGACGGGAATTTATGTAGTAGTAATGAGAGCTAGAGATGAATGCTTGAAAGCAAAGTAAATTTTTTGATGGAATGAATAAGCAAACAAGTAGAAGTTTACTTTATTTAGGTGGCACGATATGTAGACAGAGATATAATCAAAATTCAACACAAAGAATCGGACGAATGACGTATACAGTTCTTGAATTCTTGATGTCAATGCTAACTTTGTGATAGTGATACTAACGTTTTCGTTACTAATTGTTACTAAATCAATCGAACGATTGGATGTCATTACTTATAACTAATTTCGATCTAGCGGTTTAATGTGACTAAGGACGACTTTAGCTTTTTACCAGAAGGCGAAAATCAGCAAAAATCTCTCCACAATGAAAGCATGCTCTTACCTGATATATGGTAACTGTTTTTCATCCCTTTTGTGCTTGCATTTTCAATTGCTTACAGTTTCTTGTCTTTAGTTTTGTGTTTCGAATTTCGACTTCCCTCTTCTTTTTCTCAAATTTGTTTTGATTAAGAGTATAATAGGCAATATAAGCAAGAATCTAATTAGTTATGAAGTTGTGATAAGGCTTATCTTTATTTTGCCCGCCAACTATCACTATCTTTTCCATCTACTTCTGACACTATTACCATTCGAATTGCCTCGTATCAGATGTAAGAAACAGAAGAAATATGTTTTGAGCACATAATCGTCACTAAACCATCTATCAACATTTGAACTAACTTTGTGGTTATATATGGACATGTATGAGTGCAATGCCTACCCCTCATTTTTGAAAATACTAAGGCAACTCAACAGGGTATGTCCTGTTTTCGATAGACTGCAGGGGCGTGGTGAATGGTGATCCGCCTACTCCCTTAAATTATACTTCTGAAATTGGATTGTACCATGCCTAGTTATAACTACTCGGGCAAGAAGGATTCGTCTCTGGCTCATAAGTCATAACCGATTGGAGAAGCCGTTCACCAACGCCTGCAGAAGCAGGAGAGTTCGATTGGAGGCGTCTAAGAGTTGCAGGGCGGGCGAGGAATGTAAAAGTACTAGATCTACGAATCAACGGACTCAATAATAAATTAAATGAAGCCATGTTTATACTTCGAAAACAAATCCAATCGAAAATATATATATTTGGAGTACACCATGTTATATGATCATATACATTACACATTTAGTTGAAGACTGAACATCCCTAGCTAGATCAACTCTACAGAAATTTTAGTTCAACTTTTTGCGGACAATCATTTCTATATGACAGACCAAGCCATGTCTTTCTATGATCAACAATAACAGAAGACGAAGACGAAGAAGAAGAAGAAGAAGCCTCCGAAACGTTTACTTGATAGGGTGCCCTTGCTCTAATCCTATCTTTTCTCTTGGCAATAAACCTAGCCAGTGAAGCATTTCTCATTATTGGCATATCTCCTTCACATAATGGTTGACTTGACATTAGTCCGTTTGTCAACGACGTTGTTGATGATGCACGGGTTGTTGTTGTTGTTGTTGTGGAAGTGGTGTAAGAAGCCATATCCATGATTTCCTTAGCCTTGTCTTGAGGGAATTGGTTGAAGACTAAAACTTGATCATTGTAGACTATTCTCATTTGTCCACTTTCCTCATTTGGAGGCAACTCATTTAAGTCCTGGATTTTGTCATAATTGCAACTTTCACCACATTTCTCAATCATCGGCAATAAGTTCTTTGTTGTTAGACCTGATGTAATAAAACATATCATTATTAGTCTCGTCAAATACTCGATTTTTTGTATTTAACTATAAACATATTAGAAGAAAAAAGAAAAGAACAAACATTACCATGTGATTTGGGTGGAGATAGTACAAGGTTGAGATCTCTAACAGAACCATTTTCTTTCAAGAATTGGCTCAACAAATTGCATGTTTGGGAGACCTTCTTGTGGTTGTGCTGGTGGTGGCGTGCGGCGGCCGATGATGTTGTCATTAGTTCTGGCTAACAAATATGTGAATACAAAATGCTAATATTGATTGTTTCCTGCAGTATGTTTCAGCTGATGATTGAACAGAAAAGATGAATGAAACTTGAAGAATAATGTTTGAAATATATATAGTTGTGGAATTATTGGTTGGGGCCAGGCCAGTTGATTAGTAGAATTTTTCAATTTGGAGGTCACAGGTTTGGACTCTTTTGTTTGAATGATATAAAAAATATATATGCATTTAAAAAACGTGTGTTAATTGTCCGCAAAGTCGATAATAATATTAACGTGTTTATATCGAAGTTGGACTCTTTCTCCATCACATGTTTATTACTCCTATTATACAAGGGGTAGTTGCTATTGGTATTCGAAATGTGTTTAAAAGATGGCAAATAAGGTGGCCGTACCAACGTGCGCCAATTTTAGTTGTCGGCCTCTTTAAATTTGGTTTCAATCAATTTTATATTGTTAAGCTAGACAGCTAGCCATAAGTCCAACGAAATAAAGTATTAAGGCTATGCTAATATTCACCTATAAATGTAGATTTTTATTGTATTCACAACAACAATCACCAATTAAATAGACCCATTTTATATTGGACATGGTATCGAGCCTGTCTAAAGTTGTAAAAGAACCTAAGGGTTCAATTCGGTTCGAGAAGTTCGGCTCTAAAAGTCAGATTCGAAGTTTCAATCGAGCTCGAATCTTATTTGTAGGTTCGACTGAATTCGAACCCTAGGTTCTGGTCGGCTCAAATTACATGCATTTTACTTTTTATTTTTTTCATTTTTCTTCTTATTTAATTAGCAATACTCAAATATTTGTTCGAATCAAACCTTCACATTTTTCGAACCAAATCGTGCTTCAAATTTTTGGGTTAGGTCGAACTCAAACCGAATCGAACCTTCAAATCTCTTCTTTTGAGCCGAATCGAACCTTGACGAAATTCGACAGGGTTCAACTCTTTTACAAGCCTAAGCCTATCGATTCTTGAGGCTTTTCGATAGAATTTCACTGCCCTTCCGGTGAGTTCTCTACTATGTGATACTCATCGACGGGATTTTCTTAATCTTATTCTATTTTATTTTTACAATATTTCTTCAAATTTTTGTTTATTTAAAATTTACTTTTTTGTAAATGTCAATTCATAGTTTAAGATTTTTTTTCCTATTATTATTGTTGCAAACTCATGAAAATTTAAACAAATTACCTTGAGTTTGAGGGACGGGATATGATTATGGATAAGTGGGAGTATTAAATTTTAAAAAAAATGAATTATTCCACTTCGAGTTGAAGTGGACTTTTGAACGAAATCTGGTGGGTTCGAAAAGGATGGAATTTCTGGCAGTTATTGATTGGCGAATTACTCATAGTTTGGCGAGTCCTTTACACACCGATCTGACCCGTTTGAAAAGGATGACGTTCATGGTAGTTATTGATTGGCGAATTACGCATATTCTGGCAAGTCCTATACGTACTGGTCTGACAAGTGCGAAAAAGATGAACTTCCTACCAGTTATTGATTGGCGAATTATGCATAGTATGTCGAGTTCTATATGCATAGTCTGGCGAGTCTTATACGCAACAATCTGAATCTGAGGTGAGTGTTGGAGATTTCTTATGGAGCAACCAACCAATTGATGGTATAGTTGTAGCAATAATAATCATCTTATTGTCAATTTCGTAAGTAACCAATTGAAGATTATCGCATTGATGGACGCATTTGCATATCTATTTTTGTTATATATATTACTATTATTAGTATTATTATGTTTATTGCAAACTCATAAAAAGTTCCATTAAATTATCATTAGTTTGAGAGATGGTATTAGGCTAATGGGCGACTAATCCATAAACTCGCAAAAAAGAGTATTTGGGGCAAAATAGGCATTTCATTAAAAAACACTATTTGGGTGTGTATAGTGGTTCCCCACATTTACTAATGTAGTACTTCCTCCATCCTTAAATAATTACTATATTTTGACTTTTGTGATTAAACTTTAAAAAATTTGATCAATTCTCATTAAACAATAGTGATTAATATACTCATGTGGGATCTTGGTAGATTCGTCTCAATATATATTTTTGAAATATCAACTTTTTATAATTTTTCCAAATGTAGAATAAGTGATATTTACGTTTTAAATCGTGTTTTGTTGACCATGAAAGTCGAAATGTACCAATTGGTTACGGATGGAGAGAGTATATATCGTATAGGACTAAATTGACAAATTGCCATTGGGAAAAGTTTTTTTATTTACCATTTGACGAGATTAGTTTTACATTGGATGGAACAATAACGTGAATTGAACAATTATCTCAATCAAGTTGAAACACATCTAAAAATATTGCAATTTGCAAGCTTAATGATTCTCTTCTTTCCGAAAGCGATCACCAAAATCAGCGATATCCAAATCAAATATCAACAAGTTCAAATATAGAATGAGTTCAACACTAACAATATTCATTGTGAAAACTTACATTAATTTTTCATTAGCATTGAACAAACTCAAAATTTACAAAGAAAACACACAGACCAATGATCACAACAATTAAGATAGAAAATTGACATTCGACGAATAGCGACTGCTGAAGATAGAATTTTCGCGGCAAGAGAGGGACGCCAGCCATCAACAACGATATACACGGTAAACTCGCCTCTGGGGAGGAACGAAGATTGCCATGACGAAAAGAGCTATGATTATTAGAATAAACAATCCTTTGATATCTAATCCATCATCCTCCGTTTCCAAACAACACTTCGCCATCACCAAAAACCGATATCGAAAAAATTTTAATCTATGTTTGAGAGGCTATGGAGATTGGGGAAGAAGAGATTAGAGGTAGAAGGTAAGCAATGATAAATACAGATGGATAATTGAGTTATAGTATATGCTAATAGTGCTCAAATTGAAATATTTTTGTAATTTAAATTTTAGTAGTTAAGAGGTCTTTGTATAACAGAATAATTGTTTATTAATTCAACTGCTTATTGTTGACCGATTCCTAGTCAACGGTCATTGGCAATCGTTAATGTAAACAAAAAATAATTTTCTATAATTTACATTCTGAGTATATCATTGAACCACGCCTCGCTTTCATAGTGATTTCAGTATCCATCAAAGAAAATTTTGATGGGGAAGTTAGTTATACACAATACCCAAATAGTGATCGTTAGGACTGAAATTACAATTATATCCCCTATTTGTAATTGTAGTAGCTGAGGAAATATGAAGGAGGGGTAAAATAGTAATTTAATTTTTCAAGAAAACACTATTTGGGTGTGGGTATAGTGTTTCATGGAAGTTGGTCATGACTTGGATAAAAAATGGCTTTTTTTCATCTGGATACCTGAACTTCTGGAATTATCTCAAATAGGCACTTGGTGAACTTTTTATAACAAGTAAGCACCTGAGACGAAAAATTGGCACATGAACTTTTGCTTTTCTTTTTTTCATATTTTAAACATTTACATGGAGGGCAAAATAGTCTGATTACATCTAAACCTAATGACTTCTCAATGTGATACCTTTCTTCACCTTTTTAATAGGTTGAGTTAGTTTATAATTAGGGTGGGTTATATTAGTAGCTTTAGTTAGTTTTAGATGTAATCTGACTATTTTGCGCTCCATGTAAATATTTAAAATCTGAAAAAAGAGAAAAGCAAAAATTCAGGTGCCTACTTGTTATAAAAAGTTCACCAGGTGCTTATTTGGAATAATTCCAAAAGTTCAGGTACCCAGATAAAAAAAGCCATAAAAAAATTGGCCAGGGTGAATTAGAAGTTTGTTTATGAAGCTTCATATTATTATTAATTGTAATAAATATTTTGTCCAATAACTATCCATTAATATTATTAAATATACTTAATTACGTTTTACCGGAAATGATATAAGAAAGATCTTGTGTCATTTTACATATTAAATTTATGTGTAGTTAAGATGAAACATATGAATATTACATGAAATGTTATACTTAATTAATCACGAATTATATGTTATAAATATGATAAATCAATTTGTACACAGTCTTGACTATGCATAAATATGTGGTTGTTTATGATGGATTATGCCCTAGTGGGCTTAATTAGGCTTCCTTAACCCTATGAGATGAAAGTGTATGGACGGCCCACCTCCTCAGGTGTACGGACGATTCAGCTATGAAAGGGCGTACGAGAGGCCCAGCTATGTACAAACCCCGACTTGTACGGAGGGGTCAAGGTCCAGCACGACCTGGACCGTACGGATCACGCGTTTGGGCTGTACGGACGAAGCCCATAGCTGAGGAAAGGTATCTCCTCCTTACACGCGTCAAGTATCTAGCCAAGGAGGTATTTCTTATTCTCTCTTGTTTCTCTATAAATACCCACTTCATTTCCCAAGTAAAAGGTAATTGAATTCTAAACTCTCACTAAGCTCTGCTCCTATTTTAAACCTGAACGGTGCTCTTACTGACTTGATCGTCGGAGTGTCTGTGGTCCCCGAAGGACCAAACTTTCAGGTACGACGGATTCTTTACCTGTGGATTCAGATCGTCCAGGACGGAGATCAAATAGTAGAAGTAGACCAACTACGAAACGGACAATATCAACTAGGCAGACTCCAGTTATACTTAGCCCAATACCACAAGCTAGTTCAGGATCCAGAGCATCACCGTCAGCGGTCAGAGACAACCTGATTGAACCCGAACTATCAGTTTCAGAATGATAACTTTTAATCATCTAACCTTTTATTTTCTTATAATGTTTGCGTGCACGTGTTAATCATTTCTCCTAAATATTTTGTTATATTTTTTTTCCTAGAGGTATTTCTAAATATTATTTTTCCTTGAAGTTAATATGAAAATTATAACATGGTTTTTCTCAATATCGTCAATGTGTATGAGAGTATATGAATGTTTATTACTTTCAATCGTTGTACTTTTGAGGTTTCTAGGTGTAGTTTGAATTTGCACATGTTTTAAAAATGAAATTTGAGAATAATTTTATAAGTATAAATGTTTAGAGTATTCACACTAGATTTTTTATAATTTTTTTCTAACATCAACATTTTATATCACTTTGTCAAATTTATGAGCTACTTTTACATGTTTCACCCAAACCAGATTTTCTATTTATACTCGTCAAATTAATCATTCTTATATTTTTAGTTTTAAATTGAAAAAAATCTCAAATTATTTATATTTTGAAGAAAAACCCAAATTATTTCAGTATGAAGATGAAAATAATAAAATTTTAAGCAAATTAATAATTAATTTTATTACTTTTAAAAAAGTTAAAAAAATAAAATTGGAAATTAATATATATTTTTAAGCTCTAATATAAATTTTATAAATTTTTGTTCTAATGTGAAGTAAATTAATAATTAGTATAATTTTATTTGAAAAAAAAGAAGGTAAAAATAATAAAATTTGAAACAAAAAAACAAAAAATTAATACAATAAATGGGTATAGGAAATTTAGAGGAAGCCTCAATTTTTAGAATAGTGGCCTCCCTCAAAGCCTTATTATGTCAATAATGAGGAGGGGAGACTAAAAATATGTTGAAATGGTACATTTTCATTATATTTTGTTTTCTAGGCTGGCCCTGTCAGAAATTTAGAGGAGTTATACTATTAAGAGCGAATTTACCATTTTACCCCTACGTAAATTTTTCAATTGCTACACTTGTAAATACGGGGGCCATAATTGTAATTTGACACCCAAAAATCAATATCTCCGCTGATCTGTTATACACATCCAAATAATAGAATACTGTAGCATGAAATGGCAATTATGCCCCCTATTTAGAAGTATCTTAGATTTAGTTATAAAGGCAGGATCGCGTGTGGGCCACGCGCGTGGTCCATACCGATCCTGCATCTGGTATTTATTTTACTTTTTTTGTTTTTCTGCATCAGGAGTTGTACACTATGCATTATAAATTGTACCTCCCGTCAGGTGTCCACTCGCCCAAGAGGAAGTGATGCACACAGGCGCGCTTCCTGCAGTAGAGTCTTGTACGTTATGCCTTAGTAGTTGTACCTTTACAAAGATAGGTTCCTGCATTAGACACTTGTACGGTACGCATTAGTACTTGTACATTTTGTTTGTTCTTACTCCCTTTAATATTTTACTATTTTACTTTTGACCCCTTTAATTTTGTTTCATGTTTTGTTTTTCCACAATATTTCCTCTCCTTAAATTTTCCAACACGATTTTCAGTTCACATTTGTTTTTCGCCACATTCTTTAATTTTTTTTTTTTCCTTTTCCGAATTTCTTAAAAATTTATTCTTCCACATTTTTTTTAATAAACCGGGTTTCATTCTACATGATTTTTTTTTCCTTTTCAACCATATTCTTTTTTTCGATTTTTTTATAAGTTTGTTTGTTCTTATTTTTAGTAATTTGTTGTTTTAATTTGATCCCTTTACTTTTGTATCATATTTATCTTTTCCCTCACCATTTTTTTTCTCAAGTTTTCCAACACGATTTTCATTCATATTTGTTATACTAAACAATTGTTTTTGTTTTAATTTTTTCGATTTTCCCAATTTCATATGACACTTATTCTTCCTACATATGTCTATAATTAATAAACTATTGCGGCATATCTATCAATTGAAGGTCTATAAATTATTAAGCTATTGTATTTATCTAAAGGCAATAATATTTTTTTTTTCTATTATTAGTTTGTCCCACACTTAAGAGGATTACATAGCTATAATAAATATCACGTTTTTTATTAGTTAGTCTTATAATCGAAAGAATTACATAACGACAATAAGATCTCGTCTTTTAATAGTTAGTCTCGTACTCGAATGGATTACAAACGGTCCAGCGATCAACGGGCCCATCAAATTCTCCAACACGACCGTACTTAAAAGGATTACTTAGCTATAATAAAGATCACGTTTTCTATATATTAGTTAGTCCCGTAATCAAAAGAATTACATAGCGTGATAGCGACAATAAAAATATCGTCTTTTAATAGTTAGTCCCGTACTCGAATGGATTACAAACGGCCCGTCGATCGACGGGCCCATTTTCACTAGTAGTAGATAAGGAAGTTAAATGAGAGGACAAAATTGTCATTTACTGTAATAGTAACCCAATATTTGGGTGTGTGTATAGTGGATCCCGTCCTCCGGAAAGGCGAACGCGAGCAATGGTACTACCCTCCACAATATGTAGTTTGCCCGCCATTTTTAAACCAAGAGAGAAACTCATCCTCAGCCATCCACTGACCACTTGTACTCTTCTACTATTCAAATATTCAATCAAACACACAAAATCTTAAAAATGGAAAATAACTTAATCCTCCAACAAAATGAAGAAGACGACTGGGACATTCACTTAACAGAAGCAGATTTCCAAACAATCGACGCCATTTGCCAAGCTTCCACAACTTCCATTCCACCAATCAAAACACCCCACGTGTCCTCCCCCTCCCAGAACAACTCGAATCAGAATAATCGAAGAAAATTACCTGACTCGCTTTTCATTTTTCAGAAGGACGATTCGAGTTCACATTCAATTAGGCCATGCCGCAAAACTCGATATAATCCGTATAATTCTCAAGGTAATTGAAGATTTAAGCCATTTCTGATAATTTTGGATTTTTGTAACTTGATATGAGCTATTTTATATTGGGGTTTTTTATTTGATAGGTAATTTAACAATGAGATATCCAGAAATAAGTTTTAAGGGTCACATTGCCTATAGTAGGACAGCTGGAGAGGCGGAGAAGGCGGCAGAGGAGCTTCTAACATTTGTTCAAAGTAATAAGCAGAATGATGGTCGAGTTGTTTTGGGATTCGATATCGAATGGAAACCCACTTTTAAAAGAGGTTAATTTTTTTGAAAGGCGTATACTTTCAATGTCTGTTATTCTAATTCGTTATATTTGTATATATGGAGTGTTGTTTTGTTTCGATTATGTGCTTTTACGAAAGAAGCATCTTTAAATCACAGGTTTGAGTTATCTATGGGGATAAGTAGAGTATCACGAATGATTTAACGAATGCAAGTTAAGTGAAAGCTTTTCTATATGTTAAGTGGAAAATTAATTGACAGGTTCATGATTCCAATCGATTTGAGATGATATTTGGTATTATATGATCAGGAATCTCTGTGGTCATATAGTGACACTCAATTTGGACAAGTCTACACTCTAATAAAGGGAAATATTGCTAGTTTGTATTTTGAGAGGCTCGATATATGTATCCTTCTGCACTCGTGAAAATCTGCATAGTTTACGAAGGAAACAGAAGGCAAGGTTAGGTAGAGGATCATGAGGGTCATGGACAGAGTAATTTTTACATGAATTGGCCGTAAGATTATGTTGCACGGGTCCAATCAATGTCTGGAGGAGATGATGGATCTTAGAAATGTACCCTCTTGATCAACCACATCGGGTGACCTTCTGCAACATCAAACACCGAAGTCCAGTTATTCCAGATTACCTACCAAATTGATTGTCTCCCTTGTACTTTGAGTCTTTGACCGAAAGGATGTTCACGTGTTCTTCCTAGTGTATATTTCCATTGTTAATTTCATTTCTCTATATAAGAAGGCTTATGCTATTGAATGTATTGACACATTAAACCTTTCCTCTTTATACAGTCCTGGTACATGCATGTGGTGATGTGGTAGGGACATTGAAATTCTTCTTTACCAATGTTCACCAGAAAACCTTCCCTCTTAGTTTGGTGTAGCATTCTTCCAAGTCACATTCGGTATTCTATAATGTAATTTAGAAACATCGATATGCCCTTGGCATTCTTTCTAGTATTTGCATTTAATACTTTTTCTTTAATCTTTGTTCTTGTTTGTCAATTACATATTAAGTTATTTTATGTCATTAAAGTTGCTGTGTTCTTCACGTTTCCTGGGAGGTCATTCGCCAGTGGTGCTTCATTCACTGATTGGATGTATACCTGATTCAACCATATTCAAATTTCTAGGTGTTCCCCCTGGGAAGGCTGCAGTTATGCAGATATGTGGAAATAAAAATTATTGCTATGTAATACAAATTATTCATTCAGGAATAACTAAAAAACTGCAAAGCCTTCTTGAGGATCCTGCAGTGGTAAAGGTTAGCAAGTGATAATTCATATTCCACTTCACGGCAACTGTTATCCTCCTTCATGAAAGTTTGATTTCTGGAGTCTAACAAAGTCTATATACATGTGGCAGGTCGGAGTTTGTATTGCAAATGATGCATATAAAGTCTTACAAGACTATAATATATCAGTGAAGAGTGTAGAAGATTTGTCTGACTTAGCTAACCAAAAGCTAGGTGGACCAACCAGGAAATGGAGTTTGGCGCTGCTGACGGAGACGGTTCTATGCAAACAGGTTTTTTGCAGAAGCTCCTCTGGAAATTATTCATATCACCTGTATCTATAAACCCTTTACCCATACATGTTCAAAATCGATTTGATTAGGGCCATTAGTACACAAATTGAAGTTGGTAATATCCCTTTAATAAAAATTGTATGTGGCTGCTTCTCTGGTATCACTGACATGGGATGCCTATACTCAATCATGTGTGGCTTGATCAACTTGTAGCATCATAATTCATTGAAAACAAATGATGCAAAAAATGTTCTCCATCCACCTTTTCGTTGGTGAATTTTTTCCATTTTAGAATCACTTAGTTTCATATTTTGACCAAAATGTGAGATTGTGGTCTGGAGGGAAAGTTAAAATATTTGAGTTGAATTTAAAATTTTTTTAAAATTTGTAAAAAGTAAAACCTCCCTAACAAAAAGCGATGGAGTGGAGTAATTTCCTAGGTCAAAACTTTGGATTAACAAAGTAATCGAATGCCTTGCTTTGCTGCAGCTTCCTAAACCATCCAAAATCAGATTGGGCAACTGGGAGGCTAAAGAATTGTCAAAAGAGAAATTACAGTATGCTGCAGCAGATGCCTTTGTTTCTTGGTACTTATATCAGGTACATATAACAGTCAATCTGTATCGTTCCGTTCATTGAAGGTTATCCTGTCTTGTCATCCCACTTGAGGAAATAAATTTATCAGGTGCTTCAGAGCCTTCCAGAACCTGTTGATGGCAACACTGAGGAAATAAAGGACGGATCACCAAACTGATATTTTCTAGCAGCCGCGTCCTGTAACCTTGCTAATGCATCACTAAGCTACCAATCAAATTATTAATTCAAGAAGACTGGAAGCTGCGTAAAAACTGTTCATCGTGTTCCTTGATATGAAGCATTGTTCAGAGGCCGACATTTAGAGCATGTTTGCTACATTATTCCCTGACCAGATGCATGGCAATTAACACCCATATATCGACAATAAATTTTTATTGTTACTGCTTCCTTTGTAGCAGATGAGTTTGTAACGTTGATTATGTTCCATAGAGCAAAGAACTTGATATTCTATTGTTACTTGATATAAGTCTTCTGGAATTGCATTGTTCACACAGAAATTGTTGAAGGATC
Source organism: Echium plantagineum (assembly GCA_003412495.2). NCBI lineage: Eukaryota > Viridiplantae > Streptophyta > Magnoliopsida > Boraginales > Boraginaceae > Echium > Echium plantagineum. Next base: position 28,374,416 of record CM016562.1, on the reverse strand, counting down.
CTTTGTATGTCGTTCAATCTGTTGGATTACATAAATTAATTTATTGTGAATTAATTTAACTACTAGTATTAATCTTCATGTAACAAGTTATTTATGTTCTGGGGTGTGCAGGACACACATTGGGAGTCGACCTTTATCTTATTATATCTGTTATTGATTTTTCCGTGTTTGCCGAGGGAGTTGGTAACTAGTGTTATTATCAAGTCAGGTTTGAGCCAGTAGAGGGTAATTGGATACTTTATCGATTCGCTTCAAGTAGACAATTTATGGAGTTTGTCAATTATCCGGTGATTTTGAGTATCAAACATTTTTTTGTTCGTGTTTCACCTAGATGTTAGTCGAGCAATATGGAGTCGGTTTTTCATTCGGGTATCGAGATGATAGCGTATAACAATGTGTAAAAAGCTAAAAAGTGATGAATGTCGAGTTTTAAAAACTATCTATTATTTTATGTAATTTATCAAATTTTAATGAGTGTCGTGTATCAAGATATATGTTCTATTAGTTCCACTTGATAATCAATGCAAGGAATAATCGAATCGAATTTTTTTGACTGAATACCAAGCCGGTAGAACGATAATCGGATGGCCCAAAGCCCTATGTGATGTGGGTCTATTTCCCGAGTTTGGGGATCCACTTCAATATAGTTGTTCATGGGCTCTTTGCCCGGTCTTCTTTGGACTGGAGACTCCGGTCTCCTCTCGACTCCGGATTTCACGGAAGGTCTTGGTTGGGCCCTTCTGGCACTTTGAGCTTTGCGGGTGTTAGGCTCCGGCTCCGCCGGCCCAAATGAGATGCCCGCCGGTCCGGTCCGAGGCCTCCTAGGAACCCGGGTGAAAGGAGGAGGGCTCGCGGAGCCGGTGGTTTATCTCCCTGTCCAGCCAGCTCTGATTGGTTGTTGTCCATATCCCGCTCCAGTACCTAAACCACGACCGGCTAGGTCGCGACCACTCCGACGGTCAAATTAGTAAAGGTACGAAGGAGTGACTAGTAAGTTATGGAGCAAGAACCACATTACCTTCCACTAGTGCTAGTAGGTGAGTACTTATAGACCTTAGTCCTTTTGTCTTGATGTGATAAGATCGTGCCATGTGGACGGCTATGATGCTCCTAGCTAGACATGGCAAACAAACCGGGCCCAGACGAGCCCGGCACGGCCCACTCAGGCCCGGCCCAGCCCCTTCCAAAGCCCGCGAATGCCCGGCCCAGCCGCTAGGCACGGTATACCGTATACAATATAATCCTAGAGTTGTTTTCATTAAAAAATAAAGTAATGCTAGTGGGGTTTGAACCTTGGTTGCCAAAGAGAATGTAAATGTATACTTACCAATGTACCAACATGATTATTTGTTATGTCTTATGTTATAATTAATAATATTATCTACTATCTAAATAAAATCATAAGATGCATAATATATTATTCTTTAAAATAATAAACGTAGACTAGTGTTACATTACATATTATTTAATAGTATAACACATTATGTTTTGATATGCTTATAAATATTATTTAATGTTAGATATTATTAAAAATACAAGATGTGTTACTATATACTAATGCATTTTGTGTACACTTAAATAATATTATATAATACTTGTGATTTAAATCGAATTACACCATGTATTACTTTATGAACACATTATAAATTAAACTATGTATATCAACGAATATTTATTTTCTTTTATAATATAATTAACATTAAACAATATCTTGTAAAGAAAAATTTTAACATTAAACAACTTTTATGATATAATGAAAAAATATATATTTGTCTAACGAATTTGTAATATAATGATGAATATAGTTCTTTATTAATACTAAAACTTAATTAATTTTAATTGAAGTTGTAGTATAGTGATAGATATTGCATAATATAATGATTTTATTAATACCAATGCACAAACAAAACGAATGTAGTATTGGCACAATGGTTAAGGTGTTCCTTATGTTTGCAACAGGTCTATGGTTCAAATCCCTCAAGCAACACTTTACTAATTTAAGCTAAATGGTTAAATGTGACTAATTTTAAACGCAAAATTACCGTGTCTGTCCTAAGGCATTTCTTAATGCTTAATAAACAAGTATTTATGAGTTAATCGAATAGCCTAGTGGAAAAGGCTCTTGCTAGTGACCAGAAGGTCCTGAGTTCGAAACTCACCTAATTGCTAATTTTCCAAAAAAAAAAAAGCATTTATAGGTTCTTTTTTGTTTTTGTTTTGCTATGCGATACAAGATTTTGTAGACCAATTGCAACTCAAGTTCGGCACACCCGAAGTCAGTTCAACAACCTATGAATGTTGTTAAGATTTCGTTGGATAAAGATTTGTAAACTTTGATAATAAATTGTAAATTTAGATCATAAATATAGCATCGATCACTCAAAAATTATAACTAAGTGCCATGTATTCTTAATTTTTCAATATCTATCAGCATATAGGTGGAAGGAATCAGGGACAATAATTTTAGATTCGTCTCAATATATATTTTTGAAATATTAACTTTTTATAATTTTTTTCCATGTATTTATGTTTTAAATCGTGTTTTGTTGACCATCAAAAGTCAAAATGTAACAATCTTTTAGGGACGGAAGAAGTATATTTTAAGTATCAAAAAAAAAAAACTAAAAAAAGTTGGCATGTAAAAAGTTTCTACTAATAATTTAAGTGGCCAATGCAAGCTTTGTAGTTAGATGCCATACATGGTGAAGCAGATTTTGAAAAATGGAGTAACAAAACAAAGAATTTCAATTTATTTAAAAGGTAATAAATTGTTGTGTATTCACCTTCTATTGTCAAACATGTCAATTCTTTTATATAATAGATGTAGAAGTTGTAATCACTCATCTCAGATGTGTAAGAAAAAAACCACTTTCCTATGTTCTGTTCTTGAATAAGATATGGCATCAATTATCGTACATCATCAAAACAATATTATATATATATATATATATATATATATATATATATATATATATATATATTATTGCGTGAATTGTTTTATTATAATTTAAGTTTTATTACAGTGATAATGCCCTAAGTTGACAATCGTCACATAGTTTTGGTGGAAAATGCCTAAATTATACCAATATCATATTTGTTTGTTGATCTGTGTGAGTCAGCAATTAGTTTTATATGTGACAATTAGTCAACAAAACAATTAGTTCGATTCCATAATACTAATACTAGAGTGATCATTTATAGACCTCTAAATTGTTTTCTATTGGTTTTGTGTGTGTGTTTTTTCCGGTAGGTGAGGAATTCAGTATGTGTAAAGAGTTAGCATAAAGGACGGATCTAGCTATTTTAAATTGGGTATTCGCAATTAATATAAATTTTATAAGTAGGTGTCCAAAACATTTAAATATATTAAAATATAAACACAAATACTAATTTTTTATTTTCTATATTATATTTTCTTTAAACCTACATAGTTTTATTTTATTTTGTAAGTGACTGTTCGATTGAACCGCTTCGAACCAGAAGACGTCACCCACTGGCTAGAGCATGAAGTAGTTACAACCTCGCCTCTCGTACTTGATACACAAGCTCTGCTGGTTCTGTGATCAATTGAAATATATCACTCGATTTATCTCCTTCGTATACTTCTCGACAACATAGCGTGAAGGCTGTGATGTTGACAAATTTATCTATTGTTCAGAATTATAGACCAAAAATAATAATAAAGAATCTCTATATTAATCTTGATATAAACAAAAGACTAACCATTAAACAATAAAAGAAGGATAATTTTTTTTATTCTTAATTATTTAATCAAATATATATATATAGAATCTCTCCCAAGTCCAAGCCAGCAATGAATGATAGCTACAAGCAACTGTTGCTATTTTCAGAAGTGATGATATTTTAGAAATCAGAATTAAATTATGTCGACCAAATTAGTCCAAGTACAATTTCTTGAATACATGAAAAAAAATATGAAAGCAGTTGTATACTTGTATTAATAGACTTTATTCTGCCGACAATTTGTGTGCTTCATGCTCATTAAGGGGTTTGGAGTTTGGACATTCACACTTGTCGTTTTTCCAACTTAACAACTAAAAACGACATCTTGTCAACGAGCTTAACCTCGTGGATATTACCTACCAGAGTTTGGAAACGTTGCACTATCCACCACATTATACAAAAAACACTCTGGAAAATGTCACAAAATCACAACCTCTTATTAATTACTTTAGATTGTATTAATATTTTAATGTATGGGTTTAGATCATGATGCAATATAGCCTGCAAATCTGGTAAGGTAAACCAGAATAAAAAGGTATGTCTGATAGGTTCGATCAAGAAGGTATTGGTAGAGAAAATTAAAGTCATAATGTTACAGAAACAACAGGGACGATCCCATGATTTTAATAAAGGGTATTTATTTATCGTTCAACAAAAAGATTATAGCTAACGACAATACAAATTGTTTAAAGTTTTTAAAAGCTATGAATATTACATTAATATAAGTAGTGATGATTGAACTTCTTCAAATTAATCATCCTTCTTCTCTCTTTCATTACTTAAAACCAATAGAAAATATCTCGATCATCAATGGTGCTAAAAAGACTTCTTGATCTATCTAAGTTACCAAAGAATGATTAAGCCAAGAATGAGTCATTTTGGTTCTTAAGTCACCCATCACATAGAGTTAATCGAATAGTCTAGGGGCAAAGGCTCTCGCTAGTGACCAAAAGGTTTTGAGTTCGAATCTCACCTCATTGCTAACTTACAAAAAAAAAGTCACCCGTCATATAATTCATCATTGAAAAGACTCTCTGAACACTTGCAGTTGATACGGGTAAAGTCAAAGAAAATTTCACGCGCTTGTACACAAATCTTTGTTTAAAATAATTAAACAAGTAAATTACATAATTAATTATAATATAATTGGATTGTTAACATGTTTGCGAACAAAAACAAAATCATTACGATTGGATTTAGAAAAAGTATCAAATAAAATTGCCGAAATATAATTTCACAATAATACATGATAATTATATAAAGTTTTGACGTGGACATTATATTACTTTATAGGGATTGAAGGCGGACAAGAGACTATACTCTTTTTGTTACTCCAAGCATGATAAAAATATCTTTACCAATATACATGCATAATAATTAGGGATTAGACAACAACTTGAATTAGAAATTAGAAAAGAACTCACTTGTTAACATGTTTAGTGTTCTTATTGTCTATGTATGGTGGAGACATGAAATTTAATTGAAATAATATTAGGTAACGGAGTAGGCGATGTTGCTTTAGGAAGTTAATAATGTGGTATGAGATCGTGGAGACATGGATATGTAATAATTAAGAGATGTAGAAAACAAATGTTACATGTGAAATTTGAACTTATAACCTCTCAACTATAAAATCAAGTATATATATTATCACTTGACCTTTTTTTTTTTGTCTCGTGTATACCCTAAAATCTTTATAGATCCGTTGATGAGTAATAATCAAGCTCGTATATTCCACCAATTTAAACACCCTTATGATACATTTGAAAAATACTTGAATAATTTACCTAACTTGGATGTATGTATGTATGTATGTTAACCTTTTCCACTCATTGTAAATTTTACTCCATTCAATTTAATTGTTATTTAAGCTCTTCATTGACGGGCAAACTTTTAAGTTAAAAATTTGTTTCACTTTTGACCCTAAATACTAATATAAAATTAATGTCGTTAGACATTAATTTGTTATTTTTAAAAGAATTGAAAGGAATCGGTACTTATCAGAGTACTTGGTACCAAATCTTTATTTGTACAATTGTGTGTACTTATATTGGCTTCAATAAAATCTCCATAATTACATAAATATCGTCTCAACAACAATAATAATGCATGAAAATGAGAGTTGACCACACATATTAAATATATATATATGAAAATGGTATACATTTCCGATCCACCTCTAATTCATTAAATTCAAGAACGAACAAAAGTGAGGCTCCACCTAATTAAACGAGCTATTAACAACTAGAAAGCTACACTAATCCGTACTTTATTAACTGGTTTTGCCTCGTCACCTGATTATTATTTGATGAAGTTAATTATCGATTTAATTCTAATAAATAAATGAAATTAAGTTGAGTTTTGTTCCATAATAGCTCATATGTTGAAATTTAGTCGCAAACTGGTTACATTGATGCCACTTACGAGGATCTAAGAGTGTGTTTGGTATGGTGGAATGGAATGAATTAAACAGGAATGGAATTGAATGACTTGGTTTGGTACTTCGGAATTGATATTCATTGCATTCCTTAGTTAATCCCATTACCCCATTTGAGGTAATACCCATTACTCCCAAATTGGGCGTAATCATCCATTACTTCAGATGAGGGAATCGAATGAGGAAAAATAGGACAGAGTTACAATATTTATAATTATAACAAATTATTCTAAAAATACTACATTTACACAAGCTGCTTTGGTTACATTGAGAAATTCGCATTATTATTATTATTGTTATTATTATTATTATTATTATTATTATTATTATCATATTTATTATTATTATTATTATTATAATAATTATTATTATAACTATCATTATCTCTACTACTACTATTGTTTTATTATTATTATTATTATTATTATTATTATTATATTCATTAATATTATTACTACTACTATTATTTCTTATTATTATTATTATTATTATCATATTATTATTATTATTATTATATTCATTAATATTATTACTACTACTACTATTATTATTATTATCATTATAATTATTATCATATTTATTATTATTATTGTTATTATTATCATTATTACTATTATTATTATTATTATCATATTTATTATTATTATTATTATTATCATTATTATTATTATTATTATCATTATTATTATTACTATTATTTTTATTATTATTATTATCATATTTATTACTATCATTATTATTTTAGGATAATAATAGTAATAATAATAATAATGATGAAAATAAGATTATCATTGAATATATTTAGTGGTACATTAGTAATTTAGTTATATTATGATTATTGTTACATCATACCAAACTAAGGAATGTAATGGTTAATGGTAATTGAATTACATTACTACGACCATATCAAACAAAATAATAAGAATCATTTGTTCATTCCTTTCCTTTACTCATTCCATTACTAAAGTCATTCCATTCCTACATCATTCCATTCCAGGCTACCAGATGCACCCTAAAGTATAATATTTATAGGAACCATTTCATCAATTTCCTTTGTAATTGACTTCTCATATAGTCATATATATTTCATATACAAACTGAATGGTTCCTAAATTAACGGTTCCGTTAATTATTGACAGATTAAAGAAACATGGCTATTTTAAAGTTAAAATTATTAATTCGGCAAATGGCCGGGATAATCACCTATCTTTGGGCTAGGGACCCAGTTGATCACCCAACTTTTAAAAGGTCCCAGTTGATCACCTAACTTCTTAAATTGTTCTCATTCAACACATTGGTGAATTATAATATTAATTATCGACTAATTACATCAGGTGGTCACAAATCAGGGGCAATTTAGTAATTCCACATACCAATTCCTACGACAAAAATTAATCCCATTAAAGTAATTCCAAATCCCCAATTTAATACCCCACTTGAAATTACTAAATTGTCCATGATTAGTGATTACCTATGTAAGTAGTCAATAATTAGTATTATAATTGACCAATGTGCTGAATGGAAACGATTTAAGAAGTTAGATGATCAACTGAGACCTTTTGAAAGTTAGGTGATCAACTGAGTCCCTGACCCAAAGTTAGGTGATCATTCCGGCCATTTGCCGTTATTAATTTAAAGAATATTTTGGGACAAAAACGTAAATTCAATCCCATATTTGAAGTGTATAGTATTTCAATTAGTTTCATAGAGGGAGGAGAGGAAGGTAAGGAAGATGGCATGAAGTTAAAACTATTATTATTTGTCCCAAATATTTATTATAATTATACAAAAATCTTGAAAGTAAGTTTTAGCCGTTAACAATTAAATAACCGTTAATTTATGGACTATTCCCGTACAAAATACACACTTACAACTATTATTTACGTATCAATACCACTTACATGGATCAAAGTACAACAGTAACCCAAATACTGACATCATTTCATTAGTTATCCACTGTCCTATATCTAAACGAAGGGACTAAATTCCAACATTTGAACTCATGAATATTATGACGCAACTTTATTTCAGTTCTACTTGGACCAAAAATTGACCATTAACTCACTATTCATGAGAGGGTGAAGAAGCAAACAAAGGATCAAGGATGGATAACTTACCTTTCACGATTTTGTCAATTTGATAATTTATGTTTCACAACTTAGCTTCCCGATTTCACCATTTATGTTTTTCTCAATTTGGTAATGTGGTCACATAGATCGAGTTTTATTATTCCCTCCATTCCTAAAAGATTGGTATGTTTTGACTTTTGGTGGTAAACAAAACACAATTTAAAACATAAATATCTTTTATTCTACATCCGAAACAATTATAAAAACTTGATATTTTAAAGATATATATTGAAACGAATTTAACGAGATCCCACATGACTATATTGTTCCTTATCATTTAATGAGAATTCTTGATCAAATTTTTTAAAGTTTAACTACCAAAAGTCAAAATATACCAATTTTTTAGGAACAGAAGAAGTATAATATAAAGAGTAAAGGATGTAGTACGGGTATTTTGCCTACGATTGCTGCATTACCATTTAATCAGCAACTAATTGGTTCATGATGATTACATATATTTGATAACAACCCATGATAAAGGAGAACAACATACGTACTCTTTCAGTTTTTTTATTATTAGTTGTTATTGATGTGGTAGCTTTTTCCTGGGAATGCTCTCCACCTCAAAGGGGTCCTCCATAGGCTCCTTGCCTGGCCTGTGTCTGATGGGGGACTCCTGTCTCTTTTCCACCCTAGATGGAATGGAGGGTCTAGGGAGATCAGCCTCCTGTCCCTGGGCCATTGCAGGAGTTGGAAGTGCTCCTGGATGTCCGGGGTAGAGGTGAGATCCCGTCCTAGGCCTCCTAGGGACCTCTATAAAGATTGAAGTGCTCCTAGATACCTCCTGGGAGGTGCTCCTGTGTCCCATGGCTTCGGGTGATGGATGTCCGCTTGAAGAATCTCCTCCTAAATGCTCCAGCTCCAGCTCCGGGTACCTAAGGCCACGACTGGCTAGGCCGCGGCCACTCCGACGATCAAGTTAGTAAGAGATCAAAGGAGTGACTAGAAGAGAAGGGAGTAAAAGGAGAGATTCTAAAAGGGGGTTTGGAGTATATGAAATATCGGAATATTTGCTAGGATGGTCGAGTAAGAATTTCTACCTTGAGAGAGAATTCTTACCAACCTAATATGTTGTAACCTGATATTTTCCAACCCTCATTCAAGTGAGAATGAGTGAGTATTTATAGGCAAGAGCCTTGGCCTTGGGGCCTTGAGATGATGACAAGTGGAAGGTGAGGATTAAGCAAGTCTTTCTTTCACCAAAATGTGGTCTACACCTTTTTGGGCTGACCTTGGGCTTTGAAGCCCCTTACCCGAAATGGGGGTCTTCTCCTTGATAAAAGAAGGCCCTCATCAATTGCCCCTTTAATGTTTTTGCTTGTCCATTCAAAATGATTTGGGAAGTGGAAGCATTAAGTGATCTTCAAATGCATCTAGGCGCTGACACGTGGGAAGAGAACCCAAACGGTTTTCCCTATTACACCATAAAAGGTAAACCGCCATTTTCATCTTCACTTTCTCTTTTTTCGAAATCAAAACTTTCCAACTTCTCAAGCAATTCTTCCTTCTCCAGATTTCTCTTCGTTAATTAGCCAAGGATTTCTCACCATGTCTGACCTCGAGAACTCGACTGTCAACCCCAACATGCCCCATGAATATGTGGGTCGCACAACCATGGTCAACGTGCTTCAAGAGGTACGTTTAGCCCGTAGAGTCGTTGATATTGGTGGAACCCTCTTGCTTTCTCCGGGCATTTTCTTTTCTCGTGAAACTTGGCCGGAGATTTACAAGACAAAAAACAGGGTAGTCATTTTCCCTAATGTCCCTGTTCTTCCTTTTCAGGCCACCCCTGCAATTCCTGCCACTGACGCGCCTATCGAGGTGGGGTCAGAGGATGCTTCTCCAGAACTGCCTCCGACTGTTAGGAGGAGGGTGAGAACAAGGAGCCAAGACGTTCCTGTCGGTTCAACTTCAGAGGTAATGTCTGTTGAACCCATTTCTGTGGCTGCTCCTCGTGCCCCTAGGGCAGAGGAGGTTGTGGACCGGCCTGGGGGTCCTCGTCCCTATGTCCGTACTGATGCGGATCTGAAAGAACTGTCTGATTATCTGCCTAGGACTAGAAATCCCCTCATTGTCCATAACCACTTGAATTCTTTGAGGAGGTACTATGACATCCCTGCTGATTTCTCTATACGGTCTGGGGTCCAAGGAGAGGGTCCTGATATGGCCCTCGTTCCTAGTGTGGGGGAGGTCCCTGAGGCCTACAGAGGCTATACCAGTGTATTCTGGGAGTCCCTGAACTATGGACTCCGCTTCCCCTTCTCTGATTTTACAAAGGAGGTGTTGATAGCCGTTGACAGGGCTCCGGGACAGATCCATCCCTTCTCCAGGCTCATTCTGACTGTCTTCCAGATTGCCTGCCAAGTAGCAGGTGTGACCCCTACCCTTCTCCTTTTCTCCAGCATATACAGAGTTCAACATGAGGGGGTTACTTCCACCTTTAGGGTTAGGGGCACTAACTTCCTTTTTACCAAGGAGGCTGGTAAAATTGAAGGATATAGGTGGTATAGGCACTGGTTGATGGTAAAAGGAGACTTTGGTGAGGGAGTCCCTTTGGTCTGGTCCTTCTCCCCTACCACTCTGGAGCCTAGTAAGTCTGCGGAGGTCCTTGCTGCTAAGGAAACCCTGAAGGCCTGCTTTACCAAACCCTACCCTGCGGATGTGTGGTGTGATCCGGAGGTCATGGCCAAAGCGGGGCTTTGTGCTCGGAGGGTGAGGCATGCCAAAGTGGAATGGAGTAAGTACCTCCTGTCTTGTTGTTATTTTCCTTTGTATAACTTTATGGCTGTTCTGATCATATTCCTTCTTGATTTCAGAGGCTCTGTTGGATGCCAAGATCCCTGTGGCCACCAAAATTGATAGGACAACCTTCCAGGGCGTGGTGTCCGGGCAGGCTGTCATGCAGAAGGTGTCTAAGAGGAAGGCCAGTGAGGAGGCCAAAAGCAACAAGGGAGTGGTGATCTCTGAGGACAAGAAGAGGTCCAGGAAGAAGAAGAGGACTATCTTGGTGGACTCCCCTGTGTCCACTGATGTTGGAGGACAAACTCCTGTGAGGGAGAAGACTCCTGTCCAAGTTCCTCAGGACAATGAAGCTTCTTCCTGCTTTCATGCTGGCTCCCCGACTCTGGTAACTCCTCCTGTACTAAATAGCCCCCCTGTACTTCCCCCTAGATCTCCCCGGGTTGTCTCCCCTGGGCTATCCTCTTCCTTGGGTTTTCCCCCTCCTCCTGCCTACCTCCCTCCTAGGGCTGATGTAAGAAGGGAAGTGGCTCCCCCTCCCCGTGCTGAAGAGAGGGCTCCGGAGGGGTCTTCTGCTCCTCCTGTGCTGAAGGATATCCTCCCCCGTGCTGATGTGGAGGCTGCCTTGGAGATGAACCCAGAGGAATTGCGTCAAGCCATAGCTGATCTGCACTTAAAGGTATTGCTCTCAGCCTATCCTTGTATTTTGGATTTCCATTAGTTCATGTGTTGAGTCCTTATTCCCTTGTTTTCAGGCTGCTGCCTACTCCCATGCTCTTCATCTCTCCCGGAGTGAAGAGAGGGAAGCAGCTACTAGGGAGATGAGGAAACTCCTTGACCAATTAGCTGTGGCCACTGCTGCCCATAGAGACACCTCCCTGGAACTTCAAAGGGCCCAAGCTGCTATCCAGGAGTTGAGGAAGGAGAAAGAGGAGACTCAGCAGAAGCATAAGGATGCCATGGATGATCAGGAGGCCACCCGTGGCAGGGAGGTAGCTGAGCTGAGGACGGCCATGGTGTTGGAGGTTACCCGCAGTGAGAGGCTCCAGGCTGAACTGAAGGAGTGTCAGGACAAGATGAGCCAACTGGAGGAGTCCGAAGGCTCCCTCAAGGATGTTGCCATTGAAGACTTCCTCGAGTCCTCGGAGTATACCACCCGTCTCACCACTAACTCAGTATCCATCCTCCTGAACTTCTGCAGAGGGCTCAAGAAAGACATTCCCACCATTGGGGATCATTTCTCCCACTATGTCCAGGATGTCCTGGGGGAGGAGTATTTGATTCCCTTTGGGCCAGATAGCTCCTCTGAGGATGGCTCCAGCTCAGGTGAGGAGTCCGGGGACTCTTCTGGTGGATCTGGAGGCCAGGTGAACGAGGGAGGTCAAAGTGGAGGAGCTGGAAAGGAGGCTGCCGAGGAGGCTGAGGAGGCTGACATCCAGGAGATAGCATAGATCCCCCCCTGAAAACCCTTTTATCATGACTGTCAAATCTGTAACTTATGAATTGTTGAACTTGTTCGTTTTGTGACTTCTGTTTGGTCATGTGGGTAGTGCATGAACCATTTAGGCTGTTTTTGTTGACACTTTAATGCTGATGCACTGTGTTTACTGCCAATATGTGTTGTTTTCATTTTTCACATATCCCCTTTTTTCCTCCTTTCCTTTTATCCTCTTTACTCTTTAACTCTTTTCCCTTTACTGAACCTCCGGTTCCATATGAGTGAACACCTTTGTTGTTGTTCCCAATACTTGCCCCTTTTATGAGTGGTACTTGAGTAACAGGTGCTTCTCATAAACATTTCTGCCCTTCTATCCTCAATCTTGAACACATGTTCTAGTCTGGGATTCTTGTAAGAGCAATGATGCCGTCCTTTGCGTGTTAATACATGTGCCTGGGTCAGTTAGATAACTAGGCTCCGGCCCATAATGTTCTACAAGGGTTGGCATGCACCAGGAGTAGCTTAGAAGCTAGACTCCCTCCACCCCTATCTTGGGCTAGGGTTTACCGGAGTGAAGAGGACTTGAACTCCGCTCCCATTGTGGCCTAAGGAGAGTCACATGCCTGGGGAGACCTGAGTCTATGCCCCTTGACCCTTGTAGGTGCATCTGGGTGCCCAGAGGTAGTCAAAGAACTAACTCCACACATGTATCCTAACAAAGTTTTGCATTGTTGGGGTGCCTTGGTAGACTTGTCTCCTTTGTACACATAGGTGTTCTGTAAGGATTGACACCCTCTAGGGGGGAGTAACTGAAGAGCTGGACTCCCCCTGGCTCCTGGAAAGCTAGGAGTGACCGGAGTGAGCCTATCAACTGGGCTCCGGCTCCATCTGGGCTTCTGGAGGCTTTGGACAGGATGAGGGAGTAGTCTGATGGTCTGGACTCCCTATCTCCTGTGGAGGGGTATGTGTTGAGAATAGTTTAAGGACTATTCCCGTGCCCCTAGCGCGTACAATGGGTGTCAGGAGTGCGTTTGTCACCGGACTCCTGCCCATTGCGTATCACAAGAGGTAACACTTGTTGGGGAGTTAGTTGTGGAACTAGCCTCCCCGGCCCCTGGGAGCAAGTGGGTGTCCGGAGTGAGTTTGATACTGGACTCCGGCCCATTGCTGTAATGAAGGGGGTATGTGTTGAGAATAGTTTAAGGACTATTCCCGTGCCCCTAGCGCGTACAATGGGTGTCAGGAGTGCGTTTGTCACCGGACTCCTGCCCATTGCGTATCACAAGAGGTAACACTTGTTAGGGAGTTGATTGAAGAATCAGCCTCCCCCAGCCCCTGGGAGCAAGTGGGTGTCCGGAGTGAGTCTGATACTAGACTCCGGCCCATTGCTGTAATGAAGGGGGTATGTGTTGAGAATAGTTTAAGGACTATTCCCGTGCCCCTAGCGCGTACAATGGGTGTCAGGAGTGCGTTTGTCACCGGACTCCTGCCCATTGCGTATCACAAGAGGTAACACTTGTTAGGGAGTTGATTGAAGAATCAGCCTCCCCCAGCCCCTGGGAGCAAGTGGGTGTCCGGAGTGAGTCTGATACTGGACTCCGACCCATTGCTGTAATGAAGGGGGTATGTGTTGAGAATAGTTTAAGGACTATTCCCGTGCCCCTAGCGCGTACAATGGGTGTCAGGAGTGCGTTTGTCACCGGACTCCTGCCCATTGCGTATCACAAGAGGTAACACTTGTTAGGGAGTTGATTGAAGAATCAGCCTCCCCCAACCCCTGGGAGCAAGTGGGTGTCCGGAGTGAGTCTGATACTGGACTCCGGCCCATTGCTGTAATGAAGGGGGTATGTGTTGAGAATAGTTTAAGGACTATTCCCGTGCCCCTAGCGCGTACAATGGGTGTCAGGAGTGCGTTTGTCACCGGACTCCTGCCCATTGCGTATCACAAGAGGTAACACTTGTTAGGGAGTTGATTGAAGAATCAGCCTCCCCCAGCCCCTGGGAGCAAGTGGGTGTCCGGAGTGAGTCTGATACTGGACTCCGGCCCATTGCTGTAATGAAGGGGGTATGTGTTGAGAATAGTTTAAGGACTATTCCCGTGCCCCTAGCGCGTACAATGGGTGTCAGGAGTGCGTTTGTCACCGGACTCCTGCCCATTGCGTATCACAAGAGGTAACACTTGTTAGGGAGTTGATTGAAGAATCAGCCTCCCCCAGCCCCTGGGAGCAAGTGGGTGTCCGGAGTGAGTCTGATACTGGACTCCGGCCCATTGCTGTAATGAAGGGGGTATGTGTTGAGAATAGTTTAAGGACTATTCCCGTGCCCCTAGCGCGTACAATGGGTGTCAGGAGTGCGTTTGTCACCGGACTCCTGCCCATTGCGTATCACAAGAGGTAACACTTGTTAGGGAGTTGATTGAAGAATCAGCCTCCCCCAGCCCCTGGGAGCAAGTGGGTGTCCGGAGTGAGTCTGATACTGGACTCCGGCCCATTGCTGTAATGAAGGGGGTATGTGTTGAGAATAGTTTAAGGACTATTCCCGTGCCCCTAGCGCGTACAATGGGTGTCAGGAGTGCGTTTGTCACCGGACTCCTGCCCATTGCGTATCACAAGAGGTAACACACGTCCAAGAAGTAGTTGAGGAACTGACCTTCCTTGCCCCTTCGTGTTCAAGTGGATGTCCGGAGCTAGTTTGGTGACTGAACTCCGTTCCTTGACCTTGATTTTGATTGAAGAAGTACTTTTTTCTCCGAAATCCAATTCCATTGATAATTTGTGGATGAAATTCCAAAATGGATTACAAAACGGTGGGTTTCACCTCAGCAAAAGGATGCTTGGACTGTTTTCAAGGGTAGTACTTCTTGAGATAAATGGCATGCCATGTATGTTCGATGGGTTTGCCCGATAATTCCTCCAGGAGGTAAGTAGCTGGGCCCAGGATCTTCCTTACCCGATAGGGTCCTTCCCATTTGGGGCTGAGTTTCTCCTTTTGTTTGGGCTTGCTAGCCTCAAAAAACCTCAGGACCAAGTCCCCCACGGATAGTTGCCTTCCCCGGACTCTCCGATTATAGAATCTAGCCATGTCTTGCTTATGTTTCTGCATTTTGTACAAAGCTCTGTCTCGTAGCTCATCGGTGAAGTCCATCATCTCTCTCATTCGTGTGTCGTTCTGACCCTCAACGAAGTGAGATTGTCGGATGTTGGGAAGACAAACTTCTACGGGTAGGACACACTCAGCTCCATACACCAAGCTAAAAGGAGTCTCTCCAGTGGAGGTCGAAGGTGTTGTACGGTAGGACCAGAGTACCCGGGGGAGTTCATCATACCACCTCGCCCCGGACTCCAGGAGGTTTTTCTTGATACCAGTGAAGATAGTCCGGTTCATAACCTCCACCTGGCCATTAGCTTGTGGGTAGCACACAGGAGAGAATCTATGTTCTATCCCCAACCTTTCGCACATCCCTCTGAGTAGCTCTGAGTCGAACTGGGGTCCGTTGTCTGAGACTAGGATCCTGGGTATCCCAAAGCGGGTAATGATGTTCTTCCATAAGAATTCCTCAATGTCCTTAGCCTTTGTGTTCCGGAGGGGCATAACTTCCACCCATTTGGTGAAGTAGTCCACGGCCACTACAGCATCTTTGTACCGAACTGATGGCTTTACAAACTGCCCCACTAGGTCTATCCCCCACATTGCAAATGGGATAGGGCAGACCACCGGGGTCATCTCAGCTGCTGGAGTCCGGGGTACTGGCTGCATTCTTTGGCAGGAGTCACAGCTCCGGACATGCTTCTCTGAATCATCTGAGAGTGTGGGCCAGAAGTACCCGGCTCTAGTGATTTTAAGAGCTAATGCCCGGCCTCCTATGTGGTGGCCGCAGTCTCCTTGGTGGACCTCATGTAATGTTTGTTGTGTTTTTCCCTGAGGAACACAGTACATTAACATGCCAAGATGTGATCTCTTGTATAGCTCTCCGTCCACCATCTGGAACTTGTAACTCCGGTTCTTGATCTTCCTTGCTTCACTGGGGTCCTCCGGGGTCTCGCCATGCGTCAGGAATTTGGCTATGGGAGTCCAGCAGTCCTCTTCTTCATCCAGGACTCCGAGGACACAGACCTCCTCATAAGCCCTATGTTCTCTGTGTTCGATGTGGACCTCCGGTGGGATCTCCTCATACAAGGTGGTGGCTAATCTGGACAGATGGTCGGCATGCTCATTTTGGGCCCGTGGGATGTGCTCAAAGGAGACATACTCAAATTGTCCCTTGAGACCCAGGGCCTTGCCATGATACTTCTTCAAAGTTTCATTTCTAACCACGCAATCTCCCCTGATCTGTTCTATGACAAGTTTGGAATCACCTTTAACCGCCAAGACCTTGATCCCCAGGGCTTTGGCTAGGGACAACCCGACCACCATGGCTTCATATTCCGCCTCGTTGTTGGTGGCCGAGAAGGAGAACCGGAGGGCATATTGGGAAATGGACCCTCCAGAACCTTCTATAAGTATCCCTGCTCCTGCTCCTTTTGGGTTGCTGGCTCCATCCACGTTCAAGGACCACTCTGGAGTCCTGGCTGGTACATCCTGGGGCGTTGGGACCCCGGAGTCCGGTCTGGCTGTGCACTCTGTGATGAAGTCTGCCAAGGCTTGGGCCTTCACTCCTCCTCTGGGTTCATAGCTTATATCGAACTCGCTGAGTTCTATAGCCCATGTGACCAAACGTCCAGCTTGGGAGGGATTGGTGAAGACCTTCTTTAGAGGTTGGTCCGTCATAACCCTTATGGGGTGAGCTTCAAAGTAGGCTTTGAGCTTCCGGGCTGAGACCACCAATGCTAAGGCGAATTTGTCCACTAAGGGGTATGCTGGTTCAGCTCCGCTGAGGACGTGGCTCACGTAGTAGATTGGCTTCTGGACAGACCCTTCTTCCCGGACAAGGACACTACTGACTGCCTCCCCGGACACCGACAGGTATAGCTGCAGGATGTCCCCTTTCTCTGGTCGGGTCATTAACTTGGGGGAGCCCAGGTAGGCTTTCAGCTCCACAAAGGCTGTCTCACATTCACTGTCCCACTTGAAATCTATCTTTGGATCCCTCTTGGAGGCCTCCCGGATCTTTCTGAAGAACGGGAGGTTTCGATCTCCGGAACGTGATATGAATCTCCCCAGGGCAGCCATGCATCCAGTGAGTTTTTGCACATCCTTATAGGTTCGTGGTGACGTCATCTGGAGGATCGCCTCGATTTTATCTGGATCGCCTCGATTTTATCTGGATTGGTCTCCCTCAGGTTGCCCAGGTGATCCTCCATTCTCCTGCTCTTGATAAGCATATCATCCACGTATATCTCCATATTTCTCCCGATTTGATCGGAGAATATGAGATTTACCATCCGTTGGTACGTGGCCCCGGCATTTTTCAACCCGAATGGCATGACTCTCCAACAATAAAGGCCATACTCCGTGATGAAGGCGGTTTTCTCTTGATCCTCTTTGTCCAACTGGATCTGGTGGTAGCCCCTGGAGGCGTCCAGGAAGTCGAAGACCTCATGTCCGGCACTTCCATCAACAAGCCTCCCTAAGCATGGCAATGGATAATAGTCCTTGGGACAGGCTTTGTTGAGGTTGGTGAAGTCCGTACACATCCTCCACTTTCCATTGGACTTCTTCACCATAACCACATTGGCAATCCACTCGGGGAATTGCAGCTCCCGGATGGCTCCGGCCCCTAGGAGCTCCTCAACCTCCTCCCGGATGGCTAAGTTTTTCTCATCGGAGAAATTCCTTTTCTTTTGTTTGATGGGTCTACACTCGGGGTCCACGTACAATCGGTGCAACGCCACCTCTGGGTCTATCCCAGGCATATCCTGGGGATCCCAGGCAAACACTTCCTCAAAACTTCTTAACAATTGTTTTAACTGATCTCGATGGTTCTTGGGTAGTTGGGTACCAATCTTGAAAGTCCTTTCCGGACGAGCTTCTTGGAAGGGGACAGTCTCCATCTCCTCGTGTGGGACTCCCCTCTTCAAGCTCTCCCTCTCCTTTGGACTGTTATCCTCCTCGGAGGTATTAACTCTTAACATGTGGACATCCGTGTCCCTTTTCCTCTTGGCCGACTCGTTCAGGGACATCCCCTTGGGCACAGAACATTGATAACAGACCCGAGCCTTCTTTTGGTCTCCCCTCATCTCCCCTACTCCTCCAGCCGTGTGGAACTTCATCTTCAGGTGGATGGGGGAGACTATGGCTCGTATGGCATTTAGAAAGGGACGTCCAATGAGTCCGTTGTATGCTGCGTCCTGGATATCCACCACAGTGAAGGTCACTCTCGTGGTTATCATCCGGGGTGCCTCTCCTAACGTCACGTCCAGGGAGGCTATACCCACCGGGTAAACCGAGTGTCCTGTGAAACCCGTCAAAGGGGTGTTGAGTGGCCTCAGAAGATTCCGCGGGAGTCCCAGCTGATCATAAGCCTTTAGGTACAGGATGTCCGAAGAGCTACCGGTGTCCACTAACATCCGGGACACCACGTAGTTGGAGATTATAGGACTTATAACCAAGGGGTCGTCGTGGGGTACCTCAATACCGTGGAGGTCCTCGTCCGAGAACCCGATGGTCTCCTGGTTGATCGTGCTTATAGGACTCCGCAACTGGAACACTGGTCTGCGGGAGTACATCTTCCGGGCATTCGAGGAATCCCCTCCTCCGGCCAGTCCTCCGGATATTGTCTCTATCCTTCCAGTGATCTGGGGGGTAGGATTATCCCGGATGTTCCCTTGGCATAAATCGATTTCTTTGGTCCCGGAGGTCCCCACGTCTGGGCTGTTAGGTCTTCCTCCCTTAACAAACTCTTTCAACTGCCCCCTCTTGATTAGCTTTTCTATCTCCCCCTTCAGTATCCGGCACTCATCAGTATCATGTCCGTGGTCCTGGTGATACTCACAATATTTTTTCATATCCCTCTTTTGAAGAGGGAGCTTGATCTTCTGGGGCGGAGGCAGCATCTGCTTGTGTCCTATTTGGGCATAGATCCTCCCAACAGTTGTCTTCAAAGGGGTATAAGACTCCGGCTTGTAGTCCCGGGTGTCCTTGACCCGTCCTTTGTCCCTCCTGGGTGACCGGGGTTTCGGGGCCTTCAGACTAAGCCTATCCTTTGGCTTCTGCAGTCTATCCCACACCCTCGGTTTCTTCGTTGGGCTGGACGGTTCCCTCCTGGGGGTCCGGTTGTAACCCTTGATCTCCTCATCCAACATTTTCACCTCCTCCAGCTTTATGTACTGGATGACTAGTTTGGCGAGTTGATACCTGGTTGTAACCGGCTCCAACACCAACTTATCCTTCAATGGTCCATGTCTTAATCCATGGAAGAACGCAATCAAAGCCACTTTCTCAAAAGTTTTCTCATCCGTAGCCGACACGTTCGTGGCTACCTTCTCAAACCTCCCAGCATAACTCCTCAATGTCTCCCCTGGCCTTTGTTGGACTTACATGAGGGCTGTCTCATCTTCATCAGCCACTATGGAAGCTCCAAACTTCTCCAGGAACTTGTTTGCTATGTCTTGCCAACAGTCCACGGAGTCCTGTGGCAGATTATGGAACCACTTCAAAGCTGGACCCGAGAGGCTGCTGGGGAATGCCCTGGCGTATATCTCATCCTGGCTTGCCCAGAAGGATAGCTGGGAGTCGAATGCCTTAAGATGATTCGTCGGGTCTCCGACTCCATCAAAAGTATCGAATTTGGGCATCCTAAACCCTCTTGGCATCTCTGCCTCTCTCAATCTCCTTGAGTAGGGTTGTAATGAACTATGCTTCTCCGGACCTCGGGTAGGGACCATGTCCTTCATGGCCTCCCGGATAAGGTCTCTAAGGGTGGCCTCATCCTCTCTGCCCCCGACATGGTCCTGCCCCCGAGGGAGGTCTTTATCTTCCACCGGGGCCTTAGTGCGCCTCCGTTTGTGGTGTGGCTTCTTGTGCCCCCGGTGGGTCTTCCTTTTCGGTGTAGGGCTCCTACTCTCGTTGCTAGAGGAGTCCGGGTAGTAGTTTGGTTTGCCGGACCTCCGAGCCTCCTTAACGGGAGACTTGGGGTCGGTACTCCGTCTCCTCTTCGCTGGACTCCTGTCTTCCCTCCTGGGAGACCGGGAGTGTTTGCCCCTACGCCTGGAGGGGTGTGAATTCTGAGAGTAGGACTCCTCGGAGGGTGTATGCTCCTTTCTCCGTCTTGTGATGGGAGTCCGGGAGCGATGACGATGTCTCCGATGGTGGTGGGAGTGATTGCCCCCAGCCCTAGAATGTGAACGTCTACCCTGAGCAGGTTCGATCCGTTCGGACGGCGCCAATTGATGTGGTAGCTTTTTCCTGGGAATGCTCTCCACCTCAAAGGGGTCCTCCATAGGCTCCTTGCCTGGCCTGTGTCTGATGGGGGACTCCTGTCTCTTTTCCACCCTAGATGGAATGGAGGGTCTAGGGAGATCAGCCTCCTGTCCCTGGGCCATTGCAGGAGTTGGAAGTGCTCCTGGATGTCCGGGGTAGAGGTGAGATCCCGTCCTAGGCCTCCTAGGGACCTCTATAAAGATTGAAGTGCTCCTAGATACCTCCTGGGAGGTGCTCCTGTGTCCCATGGCTTCGGGTGATGGATGTCCGCTTGAAGAATCTCCTCCTAAATGCTCCAGCTCCAGCTCCGGGTACCTAAGGCCACGACTGGCTAGGCCGCGGCCACTCCGACGATCAAGTTAGTAAGAGATCAAAGGAGTGACTAGAAGAGAAGGGAGTAAAAGGAGAGATTCTAAAAGGGGGTTTGGAGTATATGAAATATCGGAATATTTGCTAGGATGGTCGAGTAAGAATTTCTACCTTGAGAGAGAATTCTTACCAACCTAATATGTTGTAACCTGATATTTTCCAACCCTCATTCAAGTGAGAATGAGTGAGTATTTATAGGCAAGAGCCTTGGCCTTGGGGCCTTGAGATGATGACAAGTGGAAGGTGAGGATTAAGCAAGTCTTTCTTTCACCAAAATGTGGTCTACACCTTTTTGGGCTGACCTTGGGCTTTGAAGCCCCTTACCCGAAATGGGGGTCTTCTCCTTGATAAAAGAAGGCCCTCATCAGTTATCCTAATAATCTTCATCATTTAAGATTCATTTATAAAATTTAGAAAATTAAAAGTTCAAACATCTTTCACAAATATAATTTTTTTTTTTGATATTATCTTACTTATTTATTTATACTATATAAGAGCACTCACATCAGCACCTCTAAAAGTTAAAATAAGGGATTAAAAAAATTGAAAAATGGTTAAAATATTGCTTTTTCATCTTCCCTATAATAGGTTGGACCCCAAAAAAATTATTTACACAGGCTGTTCACTCCTCAAATTTATACTCACCCTATTCGGAAGTTATTTTGTTTTCTCCTCCCGTATTTTCTCTTTCTCGTATTTATATAAAAAATAAATAAAAAATAATTAAATATTTGTCATCATATATAAATATAAATTAAAAATATCTAGCATTCAACATCCATATATAATAATATATAAGTTTATGCTTTTAAGAATTTAGTTTTATACTAAATATTTTATACGATATATGAAATATATATTTTTAAGTTTGAAGTGAATAACAAAGAAGCTGTTAAAGTATCCATATAAAAAGTGAACACCTAAAATAGAAAAAAGTTATAGTTGAAAGTGTATTTTAAGACAAATTTAGAAAATTTGATACAAGTGCTCTAATATAAAAATAATTGCAAGTTACATTTTATGAAGCTTCATGATTTCAGTTTCAAAAAAAGTTGATAACTACTCATTCATTATATCGATTTTCCCCTTTTTTAATTATACAAAAAATAGAGATGAAAACTAAATTAACTATCATTCATCATATATAAAAATAAATTAAATAGAATTTTGTTTAATGCCCATATGTAATATTTAATTTATATTTTTCAAAATTTAGTTATATTTTTAATTTTTTAGTGTGATAATTGAGCATTTTCATTTTTCTTTCTATTTTTTATTTGTAACAATGATTTTTGAAATTTTATATTTTTGTGCATTAACAACGAATAAAATAAAATTTAGTTCACACATGCATCGACTGAGCACCGATAGCAAGTAGTGGGGTAAAATGAAAACTAAAAAATGAATCTTAATTTTGAGAAAATGGTTCTTAAATAAAGGCTTATTCTCATTTTGCACCCTAATTATCACTGAAGTTTTCAAATTACACCCTAATATTATCTTAAGTCTCAAATTGCACCTATACTACATTTTGTCTCATTTTGCACCCAAAAATGCCATATTTAGATGGAAATTGATTTTAAAGGAAGAGCAAACTCGGAATATCGCATAAATTAAATTTTTGAGGCACTTCTTACAAATAATTAAACTTGTAAATTAAGAATTGACCCCACCCCCTTCATCTTCTTCATCAAACCCCCACCCGAACACACAACACAATTGAAAAACTCAAAATCGATTCTTGATTTCAATTGTGACTGTTTGGAACCTTAAGGAATTTATGATTACATCTCTACTTAAATGTTACTGGTTTTTATTGGAGAATTAAATAAAAAGTGATCCTCGATTTGAAGCTATATTCAATTTTATTGGGTTTTTTTTGTAAATCAAATAAAAATTGAATCTTTGACTTCCATGATCCTAAACTCTGTTGAAAATACTCCGGAAACTCCATATCAGATCAGTCGCCAGCTGCTGGGTTGTATCCTTCGATTTGTTCCGTCGGCCTTTAGTGGTGGTGCGGCTGCAGAAGGACTAAGGGGATGGTGATTTAGTTGATTTCCTATGAGGGAAACTGAGTTAAAACACACCATCTTATGGCATTGAAGCTTTTTAAGCCTTGTTGATTATTCTGCAAAAAAAAAAAGTTGAGCTTTGTCGACTTTGGGGTTGGGTGAGGGGTTTAATGAAATAATTAATGGGTTCTTCGGTGGTGACTTTATTGATGTTTTGGTGTGTTGATGAGGAGGGGGAGCGGGGTCTGATGAAGAAGATGAAAGGGGTGGGTGGGATTAATTTTTTAATTTGCAAGTTTAATTATTTGTAACTAGTGCCCAAAATTTAATTTATACCATACTCCCAGTTTACCCTTCTTTTAAAACGAATTTCTATCTAAATATGACATTTTAGGATGTAAAATTAGACAAAATGTAATATATGGTATAATTTAAGGCTTAAGATAGTATACACCTTGAAACTTCAGTGATAGTTCATAGTGCAAAATGAAAATAAGCCTTAAATGATTGATAATTGCTCGATTTGTGTTTACAAAAGGAAAGGCATAAAAGTAGCTTGCGAAACTAGACAAGAAATGGGAGGAGAAGCATTGTAGACTAATCACTACTCCCTCTATTCTACTTTAATTGATGTTTTGAAAATTCTTGTCAAACTTTGACTATAAATTACTTTGTATTCATTAGTACAGAAAATACAAAATTGATATAATTGAATTTGTTTTACAAAATACTTTCATAATATTTCTTTTTTGTAATTTTCTATAATGTAAATATAAAGTAATTGATGATTGAAGTTATATTCCGAAAAGCGTGAAGTCAATTAAAGTGGAATGGAGGGAGTACTACATGCGCTTAGATAGTGCTCTATTTTCCACTTAGATAGCACTTTTTAGAGTTATCTAGGCTCCCGCTTGGTAGTTTAGATAGTCCTAAAAACAGCACTATACTAGTAATTTACTTAGATAGCTCATCGTACTTACATAGGGCTCTACATATCGTTGTATAAATCATGTACTTAGATAGTGTTTCATTCGATGGCTCTTGCATAAGCGCTATTTAAGTAATATTATTGATCTTGCATAGCTCTTAAATTAGTATTTAAGTAATGTAGACACAAAAATATAGTACATCTTATTTCTCCATATTCCACTACAAAAAAACAACTATTTGCTACAACCGTGAAATGGTAATAAAAGCCAAAAAATCGTAACAATTGCCCTTTTGTTACACTTATGTTAGGGTTTTTCTGCCGTGGCAAAAAAAAGCAGACACAAAACCGTTTGTTACGCATATAAACCGTAAGAAATACCTTTTGTTATTCATCAATTGTTACGTCTTCATTGATGTAACAAATGTTATAAATATCATCAAGCATGAACCTTCAAAGTATTCACAAAAGATGTTGTGCTAAATGTTAGAAAATCATGCCATCTACTAGGAATCAAATCAACAGGAGTGTTAACACATGGAATTTGAGACACAAGCACAACTTTCTACAGACCATGTGAGTCAAACATACACAAGCCATTAAAGCTTTCACGAAACACCAAAGTCTTATGTGAATGACTGCAATATGCAAGAATAGTTAGTATAATGTATATCTGTATGTAGATAAATGTTTACTTTACAAACATATAACATGTTGTAGTGGAAAGAAGTAGTGATATGTAAGACATTTTTTATAACAATGCCTTTTGGAAGCTTAACATTTTCTATATGTAGTATTGGTACTTTGTCACCATTGTGAATAGTGATATATAATGGCTTAAAAGCAGGTTTATAGTCATCAAAGAAAAACATAATAAATGGTGATATATGATCCCTTGCATCATTATCAATAATCCAATAATGAGGAACAATATTTTCTCTGAAAATATTATTTGCTTTACATATACCATGAGTGTTTGTGGAGTATTGGCTCCATTTACATCATCAAAATATTACCTCTTATTGCAAAGTAACATTCATTCAATCTAATGAGGAATTGCATGATTTGTTATGTTTGAAGAAAACCTTGTATAACAAACACATATTCTCCTTCTATATTTCGATGCAATTTAAGCATTCATCCCACAACTTCTGAAGACTGGCAAAATATAACAAAATTTGATCGATTCCCTTGTTGATTCAAATCCAAAGCTAGTTCCCTTTGAAGCTAAAATAATCGAACATGATTCGTCTATGAATACCGACTTTTCAGTTGTATTCATATCATCTATGTAGTAGTACGATATGTGGCACTCATTCATTTCCTCATCGCTGAGTGTATCAACCAAGAGATCACCATTTCATTAATATGATCTTATTGACCTACAACATTTGGATCATGATCAGGACCTATTCACAAACCCCAATCTATGCATTGCGAAAGAAAATATTTCAACTGATTGTTTCCAATAATAGTAATTATTTAGGTTTTAGCCTTGTAAGTAGAGTGATCCGAGTGATCAAGCTCGAGTAGATCACCATGGAGGTCGGAAATAGCATTTGGGATGTTTTGATTTTGATTATCAACATTGTGAACTACCAATTCCTCATGATCACATTCGTTTTTAATGTTTGCCATTAAAGAAACTTCGACAAATAAGAGAAGCCAATTAAAAGTCAACGCACGAAGGCACAATAACCTTTAAAATTAAGCAAAATGAACTAATAAAACCAAGCTTTGATACCATGTTAAATGCTAAATAGTTGCATTCATGTATTAGTATTATACTTATTGAACTTTTTTTTAAATTTTATTAATAGAAATGTTTCCAATACATTTATCAATTATTCAATCAGCAACATAAATTCGTAAATTTAAAGAGTGGAGCGACAAGCATGAAGAGAGCTTCAAACTAGTGAGGAAAATTTTTCCCTCTAACCTATTTCCTTGCTAGCAAGGGACCTCGAACATGAGACCTTTGATTGTCACTAGGATAAGTTGTCTTGACTATGCTTATTGCACTTTGAATACAATGAATATGGACTTAAGAGGAAATACTCTTAAAATATTGTTTTGAAAATATAAAACGACAACTAAAACAATGAACGGAATATAAACTATAACATTTTTATTTTTTGTTAAAATTTAAGGTGCTTCATTGAACAATGTAACATCCGCCACTGTATTTGAGGTGTATCAACCTTCAATAATTGTTAATTGAAACTTTATTAATATAATATTTTATTTTATTTTTCCTAAATTTTCTACTTAATAAGAACTACATATAATGAAGGTTTCTATGCAAATAAATTCATCATTAAACTATTATTATATTCACAATTTAACAATATATATTGACATCGCTAATTATAATATATATATATGTTGATATATATTATCTTTAATTAAAATGACAATAAAGAAATAAGAAATTGGAGGGAGTATGATTGATAACTGTTCTGTCTCCATGATTTATCATAGCACAGAACAAAGTTGATGTCCACGGGAAATAGCTCAAATGATAAGTGGCTTCATTATAAGAGTGTGTTTCTCTATTAGTGTGTGGGTTCGATCTACAGCAGGTGCATGAGTAACTCTGCATTTGTTCAAAGGAGAATCTGCTTGTGGGTGGTTACCCAATCTACTCTGGGCACTCTTGAGGTGGATAACGAGACGTTAGAGGTACATCCCAAATTCACCTTCTCTGTTAGGTGATGGGCTAGCCAAGCGGGGCGCTTTAAATGACCGTATGATTTATAGAACAAAGTTGGTCGACAACTAGTTTATTGGATCCTCCCCACATTGCATGAATCACGGTACTCCGTATTTATTATTTGTCAGGTTTAAGTCAGCTATGGAGTGCATCAAAGTCACATTTCTCTATACATATTACTAAATCGGTCGTCCCCAAAACACATCCACATGTATATTAAATGCTAAACAACACTTGCACACACTCATATTCTCTATCAAAATTTTGGTTAATTTTGAATTTTGTCATATAGTTGAGTTCGTAGATTTTAACTTAAATTAGTAAATAGTAGATTTTAACATGATAATTTGATTCAATGTAATTAATAAGTTCATTAGTATGTCAATTAAAAGCTGTAAAATTTATTAGCGTTCATCGTTGAATGTAAAATCAAATATAATTTATAGTTAATTGTGTTCATTCAAAATCAAATAAAACTAATCAATCTTCAAAATATGAAGTTAAGTAATAGAAAAATGGATTTATTATTCATTAATATTTGTTAAAAAATTTCAGTCGATCACCGTACTATGACTTTCAATTATTACCCATGCATGGACGGACCTACATGTATATTAGGGTATTCCCGTGCATACCCTAACATAAAAAAGAATTGGCTTAGTGGTAATTTATTCAAATTATTAAACAAAAGGTCTCAGGTTCCATTCTCCTCCATGTCACGTCTATTGGTGGTTGAAAATTAGATAGAACATTTAGTTTAATATTTAAATTTTAATTATTTAATGTGAAACTAGCTATGTAAATTAGTATAATTAGTATAACTTTATTAAACAATTCATATTAATAAATACTAGCTATGTAAGTTAGTATCATTTTATTAAACAATTCAATTTTTAGTTACTTAATGTTAAATTAGCTATGTAAGTTAGTACCATAATTTTAGCATCGCTGATGATTAAAATATTATCAACCGATTTAAAGCGATGAAAGAGAAAAGAATGCGGACGAATTTAAAATAGATTCAATTCTTATTACTTTTACTAATGTAGTATTCATAGCTTTTGAAAAACCTTTAAACCATTTATATATTTTCGTTAGTTATATATTTTTTTAAGTGATAAAAGGAAAACCCTAAATTAAAGTCATGAATTCGTCCCTACACCAATGTTTACTATAATATATATTTTTTATCACTCACCCGTTTTATTTATTGGAGGTTTACCTTTTTAACACAACATGCCAACATGCAACATATTAATGTGGAAGCACGCACATGTAACTGCCTCAATCCCTCCAAATAACTATGATGCATGGATTCAGCTACTCATTTTGTTCGAGTTTCCTCAATATCTCAAGAGTCAAATATCCTCCAAAACCTAAGCTTGGATAGATATAAATTAAAATAATGGCTTACTAAATTCTTCCTCAATAGATATAAAATAATGGATTAAATTCTTCCACCCCTTAAACTATGACAAAACTGGTAAATTTTCCCAAGAAGTTTTAAAATCAATCGAATTGCCATTACCGAGCTAGCCGAATCAATTATTTTAAGGATTCCATCCACTTTTTGATGTTAATAATGTTGGTGGACTTTATGTTTTAATGAGACGCAAAACTAGAATTCAACATATATTAAACTTTTATAGCCAATTTTAATAGATAAAATATATTAATGTATTTTGTAAAGCAAATAAAACTACGATAGCAAAAGAAAAATATTTTTTCCTCACACCCCACACCTCACTGTCCTTCTCCATCCAAACTGAAACCCCCTTCTCAAAAAACGCCCGATCCCCCTAAAGCCCCCTAGCTCAGCCACCCCCTTTTCCCTCGAGCTTCTGCTACCCCTCTACGTAACCGTCTTCTCCGGAAAGCCCCCTTCCCCTTAAATCCGTCCAGCTCCGGCCAACCCTTTCCCTACTCGAACTTTTCGGCCACCCCTTCTGAAAAGGCCTATCCTCCCCTGAAGTGACTGTTTCGAGTAGTTCAAGGGGCAAATTTATCATATTATAAGTTAAAAAAAGTATACCCGATCGATAAATATAATAACTCATGATAACAAATTATTTTTGATAATTTATATTAATATCGAGTAGTAATTTCCATTTTGGTGGAACTAATATTCTTTTTGAAATAAAGATCGACGATGCAATTGAAGGGCCCCGTTGAAATAAAAAGAATATGCAAACTTATAATTATATGAATATAAAAAAAATCACATAATAACTAAAATTTGAATAATGCTGCTAATGTTAGTTTTGCTAAAAGTACAATTTAGAAATGCATTTGTCTAATTATATTTTATTGAAGTATTTGAATACGAGTTAATCGAATGTCTAGTGGAGAAAGCGTGATCAGAAGGTTGGGTTTGTAATTCATTTCATCGTTAATTTATTTATTTACATGAAACATATGTACATTATATTACTAGTATATTGCTAAGTGCAAGGTTGGGCGGTTTCCAATTTTCAAGAATTTTGGCTGGGTTTATAATTCACTTCATCTTCTTATTAATTCCTATAAAAAAATTTGGTGGTTCACGGTGATAAGAATCTATGTGGTTTCACTCTAAAACCAATTGACAATAGAGGGAGTAGCCCAAGATCTTATATATTGACCCGGGAGGACACCGATATCCGATGTGGGATGTGCATCTTAACACTCCCCTCACGTGTAACCCGATCGTCCGCGGAATTTTCCTCGCCGGTAATATTTGCCTGAAACAACATTGGCGGCGGGGTTACACGTGCCTCATTAATTCGGGTCTGGCTCATGATACCATGATAAGAATCTATGGGGTTCCACTCTAAAACCAATTGACAATAGAGGGAGTAGCCTAAGATCTCATATATTAACCCGAGAGGATATCGATATCCGATGTGGGATGTATATGTTAACAACGTGCACAAAGGCAGATCCGTCCCCCTAGTCAACTATTTTCAAGAATTTTGGTGGTTCACATGCACAAGCGTGCACAAAGACAGATCCGTCCCTGAATTCATCGACCAATTTCCTAATAAACCAATAATGATCCTCGCTCGTACCTCATCAAGCTCATAATAAGAAGTAGATTCGGAGCCCTGAATGAATGCCGGTTAATTTTCAACTTTGTCCACTCATCAACTTCAGATGAGAAAAGTACAGACCAACTTCTTATAATATACCTTTTAAATAAGATCCAACAATAAAGGTAAGCTGTTGGGTTCATATGACTTCATCAGTGAAATATGATAATAATTATGAATTATATTTTGAGTGAATTGCAGAAATTGTTTTCTCATAATATGATTAAGTTATAATTTAATTTCTAACAATAGTATCCCGTGTTGATGAAGTTTAATTTCTAAAAGTGATCAAAAGGTTATAAAGTAGTCTTCACGTTATTTATTTTGTTAAGTTTTAACACCAATACGCAATGAGAGATTAAATTTGAAGAAAAATGACATTTTAAGATTTAAACCTATGTTTTAGTACCTAATGAAACATCATTAAGAAGCCGAAATGAAAAATTCATTGTTTTTTAACACAAAAATGAGTTTAAGTCTTAAGAAGATCATTCGATGTTAAGATGCACATCCTAGAGTTAATTGAAGGAATGGTCCAAGTAAGTGGGGGCATGGTGCCCTTTGGTCCTGGAAAATGACACTGTTGCAGAAATGGTCCCTGAAAATGTGTATATTGGTGCAATTTGGTCCCCATTCCTTTAGCTCTGTTAAATTTAAGCGTGAAGAGCAATTTTTAGGGGAAAACAAAAAAATTTATAACTTAATCGATGTTGGAGAATTTTTTACGGCTGTTTTAGAGTGTTAGAAGAACGTTTGAGGATGCTGAAAATGATTAAACTGAATTGATTGCTTAATTTTAATGTATTTAATTGTTACTTTTGCCTTAAACTTTTGTTATTTATATTTTAGGCCCAAATGGGGCTATTAAGTTATAAGAAGTTTCATTTTTACCCCAAAAATTGTTATTCACACTTATTTATTGACCCGGGAGGACATCGACTTCCGATGTGGGATGTGCACCTTAACATTTTATATGCCAACTTTAACCTCTCATTGCGTGTTGGTGTTAAAAATTAATGGAACGGTTAACGTAAGTACTAATCTGCAACTTTTTTGCCACCTTTAAAGATTAAACTGCAACGGTGTTACTATCGGAACTAAATTATAACCTGATAATACTATTGGGGACTATTTATCAACATTTCACCCAATTATATTCGTATGCACAGATCAATAAATATTGCATATTTCCTTTTTTACCACTATTGGTGTGTAAACAACCTTATTGCCATACCATAATAAATATAATAGCTTTAAATATAAATATACCACAAAACTAAGAAACTCTTTTCATCCGTTTCTATGAAAAAATGATGTGTTCTTACATCCTATATTTATGGAAAGTACTTATTTGAGCTCAATTCAATCTCTATTTGAGATTATAAAATATGTTAAAAGAACATTATTTATTTATTTACACGCTAAAAAATGAAAATATTGAAAATAAAAAAGTTTGACGAAATATTAATATTAAAGTGATCGAATTATAGCAACATTTTGTGAATATATTACCGGTTACTTGTGAATTACCATTTGATCGAGCTTTGATAAATCCATTTCTAGTAATGTAACATCGTAATCCATGTTTAATTTTCCCTAATGTTGGTACATTGCATGTACGTGTTGGATAAAGTTTTCACTAGATCATATGTTAACAACAATGTATTAATGACGCTAAATTCAACGAGGATTGGACCAAATGATTAATCAAAGTCAACTCCTCTTAGAAGATTCGAAGGTGATTAATGCTGAATAAAGGGAGTTATGATACGGACATTATCACCGAAGACCAAGTTATATTCAAGTTAAATGCGGTCATGGTCAAATAACGGAGGAGGAGCATTTAATCGGCCGTTTATGTCAATCAATGTCATTCATTGAACGCTTGTCTAATTAAATATTGAACAGCCGAAGCCTAGTATAAAAGGAGCTGGTGATCACACTAGTCCACACACCTTTTATTCACTTGTTTCTTATGCAAACTAAGAGCTTTTAAGCAAAGTTTGTGTACTAGTTTTCTAGGCGAGTTTTGTATAGAAGCAATCATCTAGCTTCTATACTGATTGTAAGTGCTATTTCATACAACAGTGAGGAGTTTTTAGTCAATTGAAGTTTTGTAAACATCTCATAGAAGAATAGGGGAGCCTATATTGAAAAGGCAGTGTATAGGGCGATAGAGAGTATGTGGGTATACTAGTAAGTCCCTTTCCTGTAAGATACCTTTTATATAGTGAAGTATGCCCACATACTCTCTATAGCCCTATACAATGCCTTTTCAATATCTCCCCTATTCTTCTATGAGATGTTTACAAACTTCAATGACTAAAAACTCCTCACTGTTGTTATGAAATAACAACTGTACAATCAGTATAGAAGCTAGATGATTGCTTCTATACAAAACTCGCCTAGAAAACTAGTACACAAACTTTGCTTAAAAGCTTTTTGTTGTGTATAAGAAAACAAGTGAATAAGTGTGAGGATAGTGTGATCACCAGCTCCTTTTATACTAGGCTTCGGCTCTTCATATTAATTAGTCATCGTCAATGAATGACATTTTGGTGACATAAACGGCCGATAAATGCTCCTCCGTTATTTGACCATGACCGCATTTAACTTGAAATAACTTGGTCTTCGGTGATATGTCCGTATCATAACTCCCTTTATTCAGCATTAATCACCTTCGAATCTTCTAAGAGGAGTTGACTTTGATTAATCATTTGGTCCAATGCTCGTTGAATTTATCGTCTGCATTGTTGTTAACACATGGTCTAGTGAAAAACTTCATCAACACGTACATGTTATGTACCAACAACTATCATCATTGACTACCACCATCACCACAAGATCGTCTAATC